>JAPKLX010003764.1:0-10663 GCA_026898415.1 Leonotis leonurus
GCTGTCTCTCCTTCGCTGTCCCTCCTCTCGCTGTCTCTCGACAGCGAGCTGTCTCTCCTTCGCTGTCCCTCCTCTCGCTGTCTCTCGACAGCGAGCTGTCTCTCCTTCGCTGTCCCTCCTCTCGCTGTCTCTCCTTCGCTGTCCCTCCTCTCGCTGTCTCTTGACAGCGAGCTGTCTCTCCTTCGCTGTCCCTCCTCTCGTTGTCTCTCGACAGCGAGCTGTCTCTTTCTTGCTCTTTCTCTCCTTTTGCAGCAGCTAGCTGCCTCCTCTCGCAGCAGCTGGCTGTCTTCCCTTTGTTCTCTCCTTCGCTGTCTCTTTCTCCCTCTCTCTCGCTGCTCTCTTCTTCTCTCTCGCGCACAGCTAGCTGCCTCCTCTTGCAGCAGCTAGCTGTCTTTCCTTTCTATTTATTTTCATTGTTTGTTTCATTATCTATTTTACTTAGTTATAGAATGTTTATGATTCTGAGAATGTCCTTCCTTTTAAAATGAATACCACTTGCTATCGAGCTGCCTCCCACAGATAGTACTCTTTTATCATCTACTATCTGTTCAACAACAGATGGTAAGATTTTACCAACCACTATCTGCTTAACAGCAGTTAGTCGATCTGCTTATCAGCAATCGATCTGCGATCGATCTGCTTATCGCTATCTGCTTAACAGCAGATAGTCGATCTGCTCCAGCTCCTTGCAGCAGCAGGCTGCCTCCGCTAAAACTCAGCAGCTTGATTGCTCTCCAGGTATATACCACTATCTGTTTCCACCAACAGATAGTAAACATCACTATCTGTTTCACCAACAGATAGTATGCTTTCTGGTCATCACTATCTGTTCTCATCAACAGATAGTATGCTCACCCATCTTCACTATCTGTTCTCGTTAACAGACAGATTTCTTCCAGACAGGTGGTTCACGTACCAACAGCGACCTGCTGCCCACCAGAAATACATTGTCCAATACTTCAAGCTCAACCTCAGTTCATATGATCACCCTCAATCATGAATTTATGGAGTCTTATGAATGTTCTAAATTTTCATATTGGTCCCGGTTGGTGCGAGGTATATTTGGATTGGTTCAGGCTGGTTTGAGGTCGTTTGGGAAGCTCACAGCTGTACCACAGCCGTGCACTACCTCTTCCTTAGTCATTAGGTAAGTTTCTCTTAATTCTTCTTCTTTTATTATGCAGATTATAGATTAGAAACGAGTTGTATATCAATATTCACATAAGACTTAAGCGTATGCTTTTCCTATGTTAAGAATATGCTCTTCTAAATGTTCAAGCGTAGTACCTAGATTCGGGACTTAAGCATTCCAAGTTCAGTATCAGTTCTTTGAGTTCAAAGTCTAAGCATGCCAAGTTCAATCTATAATCTGTTTTGAACGTGTAATATTCATATGTTCCTAATTCGAGCTTCAAGAGGCATGAAGGTAACTGTTAGAGCTTTAAATCCTTACCTCAAAGCTGACTCTATTCTCCTTCGCGCCGCGTCGCTGCTGTTACTTCACTTCTCCTGGTTTTCTTCGAGTTCCAATTTCGGCAGCGTTTTGGTATGGTGATATTTGGGTGTGGGTTGAGTTAAAATTCTTCCCCTTTATATAGAAGATTGAATCCCTAACCCTTACTAATCTTATGCGTTAATTGCTTATTCTTTTTAGATTTTGCAGGCATGGCGATTGGTGGAGACATGAAGCGTCGCTAGCTTCTGACTTGGAGAAGATGAACAGTTGCACGCTCGTCTTGATTTATGGGTCAATGTTCATTGGCTTATCTTTATAACATTCTAATCATCATTATATCGTAGCTAGGATTAGTAGGGATTAGATTACTTATTCCCCTACTGTATCTACATGCTAAAGCTGTGCTTAGAATCTGAAAAGTTGCACGCTTGTTTCTTTAACATTCCAATCATTATTACGGCGGTACTTGATATATGCATCTATTTTTACGTGTATCCACATGTGTACCATATATGTTGGTGTGTCATTCTATGTATCTAATAATCATACCACTCCAATATGTGTCATAAATCGTACTTCTTATTATAACAATAAGTATTTGTTTTATTTTAGTACTAAAAATGGCACTAATCTTATTAGGCATTAATCACCCTCAATGGACACCCTTGTGAATGACATCCGATTAAAATGATGATATTAACTACTAAATTACTGAAACGCTCGTTATCCTCAAACTGTTATAAAAATGTTGGTCTCGTAATTTAATCCAAGTACGCGAAATTTGAAAGCTTGGCAAATTTTATTTAGGATTAAAAGACGGGATATTACATTCTACCCTTCTAACTAAAAATTTCGTCACGAAATTTGCATATTCTCTTCGAATAGCTCTGGGTACTTTTCTCTCATCTTATCTTCGAGTTCCCATGTGGCTTCTTCTTGCCCATGGTGCCTCCATAATACTTTCACTAGATTTATTGACTTGGTTCGAAGCTGTTGAACCTTCTTGTCTAAAATAGCTTCGGGTTTCTCCTCATAGCTTAAGTCAGGGTTAAGAATCATCTCTTCTTGGTGAATAACGTGTTTTGGGTCAAACACGTATTTCCTGAGTTGAGATACGTGAAAAACGTTATGCACGTTCCCAAAGCTCGGTGGTAACGCTAGTCGGTACGCTACCGATCCTATCCTTTGCAGGATTTCGTAAGGTCCTACGAAACGGGGCCTCAGTTTTCCTTTAACACCGAATCTAATGATTCCTTTAGACGGAGATATCTTCAAGAAAACCTTATCTCCCACCTCAAATTGTAGTTCAGTTCTGCGAGTGTCGGCATAGGATTTCTGTCTATCTTGGGCTTCCTTAATTCTTCTTCGGATTTGACGAACAATTTCGATCATTTCACTAACAGAATCAGGACCCACTATTGCTCGCTCGCCGACTTCATCCCAATAAAGCGGCGATCGGCACTTCCTTCCGTACAGGGCTTCGTACGGCGCCATTTCTATTGTTGCCTGATAGCTATTGTTGTAGGCAAATTCTATCAAGGGTAATACTGCTTCCCAGCTCCCACCTCTGTCGAGAACCACGGTTCTTAACATATCTTCTAGAGTTTGAATCGTTCTTTCTGACTGTCCGTCAGTCTGTGGGTGGAAGGCAGTACTGAAGTTCAGCCTCGTGCCTAGTTCTTTTTGCAGGCTCATCCAAAATCTGGATGTGAATTTCGAGTCTCGATCTGAGGTAATCGATACTGGTACGCCGTGGAGACGTATAATCTCACGGACATACAATTGAGCTAACTTATCCGATCCATATGTGATCATTATTGGTATGAAATGAGCACATTTCGTGAGTCTGTCCACAATCACCCAGATAGAGGTGTTTCCACGCTTGGACTTAGGCAATCCAGTCACAAAATCCATAGCGATGTGCTCCCACTTCCATTCCGGGATTTCTAAAGGTTGTAGCTTCCCATAGGGTCGCTGGTGTAGTGCTTTGACTTGCTGACAAGCTAGGCATCTTTCCACGAAGGACGCTATGTCTCGTTTCATCCCTTCCCACCAGAATTTCCTCTTCAAGTCACGGTACATCTTCGTACTCCCGGGGTGAGCGGTATAGGGAGTGTCATGTGCCTCACTCATGATTATCTCCTTTATTTCTGGATCATTCGGAATGCATAGCCTTCCCTCGAAGGTGATGGCATTATCAGCTCCTTCTTGGTAATTCGAGGTTTCGTTCTTTCTTACTTGGAGTCTGATCTTTTCTAAAGCCTCGTCTGTCCTTTGTGCCTCCAGAATCCTACTCCGTAAGTCAGGCTCGACCACTAGAGTAGCAAGGATTCCTTCTACGGTCTCAGGAGGTGGTAGGACTTCTAAGTTCATTTTGCTGAACTCCTTTATGAGTTCCGCCTCTTGAGTGAGGAGATAAGCCAGTTTTGAAGATGTTTTACGACTCAAGGCGTCGGCTACTACGTTAGCCTTACCCGGATGGTAGTTTATACCACAATCGTAGTCCTTTACTAGTTCAAGCCATCTCCTCTGCCTCATGTTGAGATCCTTCTGCTCGAAGAAGTATTTGAGGCTTTTATGATCTGTGAAAATCTCGCACCGGACTCCGTAGAGGTGGTGCCTCCAGATTTTCAAGGCGTGCACGACGGCAGCTAATTCCAGATCGTGGGTAGGGTAATTAAGCTCGTGTGGCCTGAGCTGTCGGGATGCATAAGCTATCACCTTCCCGTCTTGCATCAATACACACCCTAGCCCGATCTTGGACGCGTCAGTGTAGACTACGTACTCCTTGTGGGGTTCTGGGACTGCGAGCACAGGAGCAGTGGTCAATTTCTCCTTTAGCAGTTGGAAGCTAGCCTCGCATTCTGGCGACCACTTGAATTTGATCCCTTTCTGGAGGAGTTGGGTCATCGGTCTAGCTATCTTGGAGAATCCTTCGATGAATCTCCGATAGTACCCTGCTAATCCTAAGAAACTTCTGATTTCGTTAGGAGTTGTGGGTGCTTTCCATCCTTGTACTGCTTCCACCTTAGCGGGGTCTACCTTAATCCCTTCTGATGACACAATGTGTCCGAGAAAAGCTACTTCGTTGAGCCAGAACTCACATTTACTGAATTTAGCTTAGAGTTTCTCGCTTCTAAGGGTTTCCAAGACAATTCTCAAATGATTCTCATGTTCGTCTCCACTCTTAGAGTAGATCAGAACGTCGTCTATAAATACCAGGACGAATTTATCAAGGTATGGGTGGAAGATGCGGTTCATCAGGTCCATGAACACGGCGGGTGCATTAGTCAACCCAAATGGCATCACTACAAACTCGTAGTGTCCATAACGGGTTCGGAATGCTGTTTTAGGAACATCTTCTGTTCGGATCCTTAGCTGGTGGTAACCCGATTTCAGATCGATCTTTGAGAAGACGCTTGCTCCTTTCAGTTGGTCGAACAAGTCATCTATTCGTGGCAATGGGTACCGGTTCTTCAAGGTCATCTTATTCAGACCTCGGTAATCTATACACATCCTTAGGGTGCCGTCCTTCTTCTTTACGAAGAGTACTGGAGCTCCCCAAGGGGATACGCTGGGTCTGATAAAACCGAGATCTAAAAGTTCCTGGAGTTGGATCTTGAGCTCCTCCAACTCCTTCGGTGCCATCCTATAAGGTGCCTTGGAAATTGGTGCAGATCCGGGTTCTAGATCGATCGTGAATTCTAATTGTCGGTTAGGAGGTAGGCCCGGCAACTCTTCTGGAAACACGTCTGGGTATTCCCGTACGATGGTTACGTCCTCGATTCTCCGTTCTTCTTTGGCCCCTCCATTCAAGGAGACTAAGTACGCTGAGCAACCCTTCTTCACCAATTTCTCGGCTTGTAAGGCTGAGATAATCAACTTTCTTCGGGTCGCGGTGATCCCATGAAAACTCGTAGGTTCCTTTCCAGGGGGTCGGAAAGATATTTGCCTCTCATGGCAAAGGATCGTGGCATAGTTTTCAGCTAGCCAATCCATTCCTAGGATTATGTCCACGTCATTCATCGGTAGTATGCTAAGATTGTTCGCTAGCACCTTAATAGACCCTAGGTTCAGGCTCAGATTCGAGCAAGCATGAGTGATAGTAGTGATTCCTCCTAGAGGTGAAGAAACATTCATGGATGTTCCTATAAGTTCCGAATCCAACTCTAGATTCTCTACGCATGATTTAGCAATGAAGGAATGAGAAGCTCCCGTATCAAATAAAATTATCACTGGGGTGTCTAGGAGTATTCCCATACCTGTCAGATTTCCCTGACTTCCTTCCGGCTGCTTCTGGTTCATTGCATAAGCCCGGGCTCGCTGTGGCTTCCTCTGTGATGGGTACTGAGGGTACTGGGGTGGAGGTGGCGGCAACTGGTGTTGCTGCTGCTGAGCCTGAGGCTGAGCCTGCATGGCTCGAACATATTGCCTCTGGTTTGGCTGGTTGGGCCTGGAGCCTCCTCCTTGCTGCCTTGTGGGACAGGTTCTAGCGATATGTCCCTTCTGCCCACAGGCGAAGCAGCTATCGCTGCCAGCCCGGCACTCTCCCAGGTGCATTTTCTTGCATTTCATGCAAGTGGGATATTTCTGTGGGTGATCATTGGCTGGTGCTACAACGTTTGACCTTTCCGGGTGGTGGGACCGGTTTTGCCCTTCCCATGGCTTCCTCTGAGCTGTGTTGCCCCGATTGTCCTCCCACTTGAGCTTCCCTTTATGGTTCTGGGAAGGTGTTGGGGTGAACGCTGGTGGTGCCGCAGCCACTGCTCTTTCTCCTGGCATAGCCGCCTCGATATCTAAGGCGCGGCTAAGTGACTCCGGGTAAGATAAGCCCCCGTGGCTAGCCAGAGCCATCCGGATCTCGTGCCTCAGTCCGGCACAGAATTTCTCAGCCATCTTTTCGTCGGTGTCCACCTGTGCTGGGGCATATCGAGACATGTCACAAAAGGTCCGGTCGTATTCCGTGACCGACATCCTCCCTTGCTTCAAGTTATAGAATTCCATTTCTTTCTTCTTCCTATAGCTTTTAGGAATATACTTATCGTATATTCCCGTCTTAAATTCTTCCCAGGTCATATTCTCACGCTGCTCAGGGGTCATTGTCTTCCTCCTGGCCTCCCACCAGAAGTCAGCTGAACCCGTCAATTGGAAAGAAACGCACGTCATGCGCTCCTGATTCGTGCAACGGAGGAAATTGAAAATGCGCTCTAATGCGCGCACCCATACTTCTGCTTCAGCTGGGTCACCTAACCCGTTGAAGGTGGGTGGATTCTGTCGAAGGAAGAGTTCCTCGATTCTTCTAGCAGGCGGTGGAAGGGGTGGGGTTACTTCCCGCTCCGCGGCCGGTCCTCTCTCCTCATTATTTGGGTTAAGGCCCCTTCCTCGGCCTCTCGGGCGTCCTCTTGGCGGCATTCTGTTAACATAAGTGTTTCTTACCTTAGTGGGGAAATTTTGTTGCGTATTATACTTAATAATATGGAGTCTTACTTAGCATCTGATATTTCGAAGCAAGGAATCTATGGAATTAGAAATAGGCATTGCATATAACAAAATGGACCCTCAAGGTCATCATAATTCATATCATATATTGCCTCGGCGAGGTCTAACTCAATACAAAATCCTTTTAGGATGCCATCACAATAGGTACTCAGCCTCGAAACACTAGCTGCTGTGTTTTCGTGCTGTCCAAAATATCTGATACTATGCTAATACGGAACGGTCCATAATAACTATCGTTTCCGACTACAAAATATATATCATCGGTACGGTCTACACGTATGATCCGTTACTGATGAGTACAAAATATCAACCTAGCTATTCCTGGGTGACGCAGCTAAGGTACTCCTCCTCGTCCGGGACCTCCTTATCCCAGTCAGGCTCCCAAGCCTCATCATCGGGGTCGACCTCGGGGGCTACCTCCTCCTCCGGGTCCTCGTCCGGATCCTCCTCCTCCGGATCCTCCTCGGGGTCCTCCTCCGCAGGATCCTCCTCGGGTGCCACTGCTATCGTCTCACCATATATCCTCAAAGGCTCCCTCGCTCTCTCCAACAGTCTCCGGATCCTGGCGTCGAACTCGTCCCAATCGAGGGGTGCCTCCCTCTTCCGGGAGGGGCCCTCGTCAGCCGGGGAGAGAGTGAGGCCTGATCTCTCAGAGCTCCTAGAGTGTGGAAGCTGACGGCGATCCTCCTCCGATGTCTCCAGAACTGGGGCCTTGCCCCTATCGTCACCATCCGCTAGTCGGGTCCTAACGAGCCAAAACGGCATCATGCCCGAGTCGTCGTCGCCAACTAGGGGTCGACTGGAAGAAGGTAATCGTCGTACTCCTGTGGTGGGGCGAGAGGGACCTATCTCAGCATCGTGATGCCCTCGGTACTCTGGCATCTGTGTCTGCGGTGGAACGGGAGGTGTGAGGTGCTCCTCTGCCGGGCGGAATGGCTCCATACCATCGTCGCGGGGTACCTGGAACTCCGGCACCGGCTCGCCATAGAGTAGACTATAAGTCGGAGCTATGGGGATTACTCCTGCCGGAAGGTATGTCTGAATCAGGGGTGCCCAAAATGGTGGCTCGCCCCCTGCTATGATCAAATCGCCGGGTCGAATGTATGGGCCCTCCGGTGGGCTGTGGTACGTCTCCCAAAAATGTAGGATCGTGGTAATAAATCCCCGTACGTCAACCCCACGATCGTAACTGTGTCCGATCGGCTGGATAAAATCGCCCACTATCATTCGGGCCCATCCCTGCCATCTGGCAGGCAACAACGGAATCAGTCGCATCGCTCCATCCATCTCCGTCGCTCCGTGAAGCCTAGCGGCTTCCCACCTCCTCAAGTAATGTCCCACAAACTCCCCTAAGGTATCCCGCGGGTCGGGTCCGTAGAACTGGTATGCACGTAAAGGATCGGGCCTATGCGTCATCCTCTTCCTAGCAGTCTGGATAAACCTCGCCACTAAAAGAAATATACAGGTAGTCAGTTCTCGGAATATCACATTCTAAATGAGTCTCATATGCCATCATGGTTTGCTTAAGACAATTGTTCTATTGGTGTTTTGGTTGCTAGTTGAAGGAAATGTCCTTAGGGTATAATCCCGTTCGAGGATTGGAATTTGTTTTCTTCAGGTCTTACTGTTCTTGGATACTTAGATTCTAGTTTTGGAGTTTGGATTTGCTTCCTTCGTGTCTTATCGTTCTTAGATACTTAGGTTCTTGTCAACCGACTTGCGGTTTATTCTTAAGTTCGGAGTTGACGGTGAATCAATAAGTATTGACTCTTACCGTTATTTGCTAAGTCGAAGAAGATATCATTATGATTCTTCTTTGTTTATTCGATTCGTTGAGGTGTTCGAGAAAGTTCACTCTAGTTTGCGTTCTATCTTCTTGTTCAAAGGGTTTATGTTTGTCGTTAATTCCTTAGTCATAAGGAAAGATTCTTAAGTTCTAGAGATCCGAACTTAGAGCGAGAGATTTGATTCAAATCTCCCTCTACTTGGAAGCTTTTATCGTAAGGCGTGTGCCACGTCTAGAGGGGCAGGATACGCCGGGGTGCTAGGCTTTTGCCGACTCATTTGGTTAGTCTAGTGAAACGATACTAGACTCGAGGTTTGAAGAAAGACTCTTGGGTATAGAGCGCAAATGCTCTGATACCACTCTGTCACGCCCGCTTTCTACTAATTCTAGTAAAGCCGGGAACATGACCAATGAAAGGAATAATGACAAGAGAGAGAAATAAATATTCCTTTCATAACATAAATAAGGACCAATCCCGTAAATCGGGAAGTCAGAGTCATAAACTCGTTACATTACATAACATAAATTAGAGTTCAGTCTCGGATCTATTACATAAAAGTCTAGCAGCGGAACTTTCAGGATCGCGTAATAAAATCCTACGTGTATGAAGACACGTAGAACCCCCAAGAGTCAGCTACTATGGAGTCCGACAAAAGCACGACATAGCACCCACGTCTTCTTTATTCTTATCCTGCACGTTTAGAAATACATGCAGGGCTGAGTACAATTGTACTCAGTAGACACGTGCCGAAATCGCACACATACATATATAACTGTCATGCCATTCAAGTGAGACATAGGGATTTTGTTTCTAAAGCACCTATGTTCACAAAATCATTTCTTGAGAAAGTTCTAATTGACTGCAGTCCTAGTTCTTTGTATTCAACCATATCTGAAGTTCTATGTGCCGGGGAAGTGGCCACTTCCCACAGACACTCGACCGGTCACCATCTAGATGACTCACGGTCCTGTGTACACTAGTCCGAGTAGCATATCTAATGTACTGGGACCCGAATTCGATTATACATATAACAGATAGGCATCATACATAAATCAAAACATTTATGGCAAGACAGTGCTTTTGAAAATAACTCATTCCATTTGAAAGCATACACACATATATTTTCATAGGGTAAGAAAAGCCTACTTGAATGGTCTCGATTGGTGTTTGCCTCGTTCTCATGATGCGGATCCGACCTCTCGTCGAAACCTTTAACATGAATCTCGAGTGAGATATATTACTCGAGCATATCAAATAAATTCTAAGGGCAAGGAATTATTATCCTTGGTTATCATGAGGGTTTAGTCTCGATCCTTAAGATCGGCTAGTACATGAGTCTAGGAATTGTATTTCTAGATAAGTCATTCGATGGTTTCTAGGTCACCGTATAGTTTGAGGATCTACTATACTCAATAAATATTTATTGGGTAATGTACGAGAGACATTCCTAAATTAATATCTCGATTCTTAACTCCAATTATTTATAAGTCTTTCATAGGTTAAAATACCTAGCTAATATATATCTTAAGTATGATTCGTAATTAATTCAATTCTGAAGATTACATTCTAGTGAACCAATTATAAACTTAATTATCTAAAAAAAATTAACATTATTCTTGAACTTATTCCCACTAAGTAAATTTCATCTAGTAGAATTATTCATAACCCGTCTACATAATTCATTTAATCCATGACATAATTTGGTTTAACCCATTTGATTAATTTAAGTAGCCCCAATTCCTTACTTAAATTAGTCCATCATTTACTAGGTCCAAGATTTAATTCTGGCCCAGCAACTATTAAGTTGGCCCATACCTAACTATCTTTAGATTCATACTTAGACAAATTTCCATTCCCCTTCTCTCGCTGTCTCTCCTTCGCTGTCCCTCCTCTCGCTGTCTCTCGACAGCGAGCTGTCTCT
>JAPKLX010003977.1:0-10443 GCA_026898415.1 Leonotis leonurus
TGGTTTTAGTATCTGTTCGAGACATCTTCTATAGTTCTGTTTGAACCGGTTTCGACTACCTGTTATGCTGAAACCAAACAGAAGGTACAAAACATGTATAGTACCAAGTGTGTTTTGAAAAACCATCATCAAAACTTAGAGTATGTTATGGGGTTCCCAACAATTTCCCCCTTTTTGATGATGTCAAAACCACACTTAGTTAAAACAATGTTACTTGTATCATGTTCTGGACAGATAGGTTAATTTGTTATTTAAGTTAAATAACAGTAAGCAACAAGAGATAAGAATAACTCCATATTCATTGATGAATGAATTTATGAGTACAAGAGATTAACAGAGGAAACAAAAACAGGACAAAAGATAATAAAAGAAGCTATCTAAGAAAACCATCTGCCTGCTCCTCCCTTCTTCATCTTTTCCCTTTGTGCATCAGACACCAGCTGGATACTTTCGTAGATGCCATCTCTAACTCTGGCATAGTTAGGATCATGGTTATCTATTTTGTATCCTTTGATCTTAGCCAGCTGGTTGATGTAATTCAGAATGTAAGTCTTGTCTGGTAAGTTGCTCCCAGGTATGGTTGGGCAGATCATGTACTCTTTCTCTGGAGCTTTTATCTGAATTTTGGCCTCTCCTGCTGCTGTTCTGATTCTCTTTATGAGGTCTTGATCTCCAAAATTCTCCAGATATCGAATGAAGTCTTCATCTGGTGTCGACTCTGAGTAAGTAGGCTCCTTCAAAAAATATCTGTTCAAAATAAAGCCTTGCTTAACCTTTTCCCAGTCATTCTGATCTCCTTCTGGAACCCAAGCATCTGTGGGTGTTTGTTTCTTTAAGGATAGGTTCCAGGAGAAGGCTTTCTTCTTCTTCTTTTTGGACTGGGTGGTTGACTGAGAGGACTGCTGCTGTGAGCGTTCTGTAGATGTAGGCGAGGAGAAAGGTGTTTGATAAGATTTCTCTTTGGCTTCCTGGGCAGCCAGCTTTCTCTCTCTCTCCACCTGATCTTTGTAAAATTGAGCTCTGAATACTGGATCACACGCTTGATCCATGCTCACTCCGAATAGCAGCAGTTCTGCTATCTGGTCCCCTTCATCTATAGGCTTCTTGCCTTTGTCTGGGATCTGCTGATGTGCTGGTTGAGGTAGTTCTGTTCCGAGCAGAGTGGGATCTGGTCTCGGTGGTGTTGTGGGTCTTGTTTGTGTCGGAGCTGGTGTTTCTGTTGCAGGCTCCACTTCTTCAGTTGTAACTTCCTCCTCTGTTCTCAAAATCTTGCTGCTGCCTTTTCCTCCTGTGTTTTTGCTTCCTGATATTTCCCCCTTTTTGACATCATCAAATAGGGTACTGAGCAATGTGCGCAGAGAAGCAATCTCTTCTGTCATCTTCTCAAACTTTTCTTCAGCTTCTGCTTTGAAACCAAGCAGAAAGTTGATGGTTTGGTTGGAGGCGTCCAGTTTCTGCTCTAACCGGCTGTTCATGGTTGATAGAGTTTTGTCATATGCCTCTTGAAGTTCTTCAACAGCAGTGAGGCGTTTGTTCTGGACTTCAATCTCATCTGGATTTGGATATAGAAGATCATTGAGTACATCCATCTGATGAGTCTGCATCAGCTCTTTAAATTTTTCATTCTCAAATGTAGCGAACTGAGAATGAATAGATAAATCAGTTTCTTCTTTAAGCTGGGCAGCAAGTTGAATGCCTTTCTGTGCTACAGCGGCAGCAACGGTTTCTTCTTGTTTAGCCAACAGGTCAGCAAGCAAGGCAGTGGCCTTTTCTGCTTTTTCATCAATTCCAGTCAGACGGATATTGATTCTGTTCTGGTTGGCTTCAGCTGCTGCTCTATCATCATCCATCTTTTTATTCAGATCATCCCTGATCTTTCTGATTTTGCCCCTGATATCTCTATCCATATCATTGACATAGTCCTTCTGGTGTTGATTAAAATCAGAAAGGACCTGGGTGGCTTTTTCTTGGAGGATGTGGCAGGTGTCTGTCAAACAATTTTCAACTCGAAGGGTGATGAGATTGTCGAGTTGATAGTTGTTGAAGGGTCTTGTTTCTCTTTCCAGCAACTCTTCCAGGGTGTAGAAGTTCACATGCTTCTTCAACTTCTGCGCGGCTCCCTGTGTGAAGATTTCATTACTGGGCTCACCTCCAATGGCCTGTCCCACTGGTTCATCATCACCGGAGTCAAGGTCGATGATGGGTGTTTTCTTGGAAGACTGACTTATTGGTTGAGTTTTCTTGGGAGACTGACTTTCTGTAGGTGCTCCCTGTTCTGGTTGTTGTTGTTGTTGAGGTTGTTCAGAGCGTGATGTGGGCAAGTCAATCTTTAGTGCTGCTGCCTCCTGCTTCATGAGGCCAGAGATAAGATGATGGTATTCTGCTCTGACTTCCTGAACAGTAGTGACCTGGAGTAGGCTCAGTAGAGTGGCTTCTTCTTTCTTCAATTCATCGATTGATTTGAGCTGGAGCAAGGCATCAAATATATAGTACTCACTATCCTTGACCAGCAAGTAGAATTTGACACGCCTTGCTGCTCCCAAACTCTCTGGTAGCTGAGTGATTCCAGGAAATTCGTGCAAGACAGAATGTTCTGCCTCATTCTCCAACAGGTTGATGACATTCTCTGCTTGTTGTTTTCTCACTTCCTCCTCATCAGCAGATTCTTCCTCCTCTTCTTCACTGATTCTTTCCATTCTGCTCGGAGAAGGAGTGGCTGTTCTGGCCGGAGAAAAATCCTTCTCAGGATGGCTGGATTCGGGTTGAACCTCTGCTGGTTCTGGGTGTTCTGTTGCTGTCTGAGGTGCCTCTTCTTCTTGTTCTGGCATGTCAGACTGTTCTGCTGTGGCTTCTGGTGGTGGTGATGATTCTTGTACCTTTTGAAGTCTGCGTTTCTTCTGTTTTGGCAGAGAAGCAGAGGTTTCTGTCTCAACAGAACTTCCTCTCTTGCGTGCTGCCTTTTCTTTCACTGGCTTCTCCTTCTTCTTCTCCACTCCTCTAGAAGGAGGCATCCAGGTAGGGTTAGAACTTCCCATTTCCAGTGCAGCAACTCGGTGCACTTCATCAGTGATTTTGTTGAAAAATTGAGGGGCAAGTCCCATGGACATCTCTAATTGGTGCTGGTCTTTGGGAATGGAGTGATTGATGTTGTACTCCTCAGCATCATCCCACATTTTCTTCTTGAAAATTTTTTCAATCATCAAGCTGATCTTGGTGGAATGTCTCAGGTTTCTCCTAACTTCCACCGAAGTACCTCTGCCCTTGCTATCTTTGGTGTAAGTCACCAACTTTGCTTCCTTAGCCATCAATTCGAACAAAATTCTGCTCCAGTTGACTCGAAGATTGAGAATAATCGCTGTGAGAATGCGAAACTTCTCAGGAGTCACTTGATCATATGAACCACTGTGGTTGAGAAAGATCCGTTGAACCACTTCTAATAATAGCTTGAATCCAGGGTGGAGTAGAGATCTGTGGAACATCCGTCCAGTATAAGAGATGGGTATCACCATCATGATCTCAATAGCCTCCTGCAATTGTTCCATTGTGATATCTTCCAGAGCAAGACCTTCATCTTTCAGGCTGTAAGTTTGATTGATCATTTCAATCACACTGTACGGTGTCTTGCTTGTTCTATCACCAATCGGCATCAGCACATCTGCTTCAAATCCGTGCTTGTCATTCTGCCATGTCAGATAGAATGTGGCAACTTGCTTTGCCAAGAACATATTTGGGTGTGCAGTAACAATGTTGCAAAAACCTTGCATCACAAGAACATTCAACACAAGTATATACATATTCATCAGTTCATATGAACAAGTATAAGAATAACACAGTGAGAATAGCAGTTCATAGAGCAAAAAGGTCACAGAATATGCAATAAAATGCAGATATATAAAAAAAATTTGATCAAACTAAAAACCTTTGCAGCGTGAAACTATGGCAAAAATTTCCTCGAGCTTTCGAAAACCATGTGTTTCAAGAACAGCATACGGTTCAGGTGAGAGAAACTTCTGAACCTCGGCTACATGTTGCAGAAAGAGTGAAGTTTGGGGTGCCATAGTTGAACGTAAAGAGGTTTTGAGAAAAATATTGCAGAGGATTTGGAAAAACTTAAGTGCTTAGAATTTTGAGAAGTGCTGAGTGCGATAAAGTGAAGGTGAACAGTTTAGAGAAGAATATCGCATATATATAACAAAATTTATTAAGCACAAAGAAAATAAAAAAAATGAAAGAAATTCGAAGAGTTGAAAAGATTTCCTCCCTTTTTAGATTTTTCCCGCATCAGGATTTGTTTTGCCGCCTTTCCTTGCGTGAGATGTACGCTCTAAATCCTAGGGTTTATATGCGAGCGTGTCCGTATCTCTCGCTTTTGGCAACTTTCCTTTTTCTGACTTTTGCAGGAATTTCCTCGATCCCAGTTCCCAAAGTTGTGCTAATCATCACAAAGGTGAGAGATTTGTAGTAAATCAAGGATAAAAAATATCTTTTACAGTCTGTAACCTAGGAAGGTGACGTCATTTATCTCGACGCTTCAATTTCCTTAAAAGTTCCCCCTTGACTTAGCATTTAAGAAATAATTTTCACTTGGCTTTCTCGTGAATTTATAGAGAAAATTATGCCACGTGGATTTTATTTCAACTGTGCTTAATTTCTGGTCTTGATTATCTGGTAGCCTTCTGGTTTGGCTATCTGGTAGCCTTCTGGTTTGGCTATCTGGTAGCCTTCTGGTTTTGCTATCTGGTAGCCTTCTGGTTTGGCTATCTGGTAGCCTTCTGGTTTTGCTATCTGGTAGCCTTCTGGTTTGGCTATCTGGTAGCCTTCTGGTTTTGTTCATCCAGACTGAGTAATCCAAGTTTTCCACATAGCATCTTAAATCTTTCATCTGGTAATGCTTTAGTTAAGATGTCAGCACGTTGTATGTCTGTATGAATCTTCTCAATCTTGATGTGCTTTCTCTCTACATGATCTCTGATAAAATGATGTCTTACATCAACATGTTTGCATCTTGTGTGGAGTACTGGATTCTGTGTTATAGCTATAGCACTTGAGCTGTCACAGAATATAGGTATCTCCTTTACATCAATCTCATAATCTCTTAATTGCTGTTTCAACCAGAGTATCTGTGCACAACAGCTTCCAGCAGCCATATATTCTGCTTCTGTGGTTGATGTAGCAACAGATGTCTGTTTCTTTGAAAACCAAGATATCAACTTGTTTCCAAGAAATTGGCATGTTCCAGAGGTAGACTTTCTGTCCAGTTTGCATCCTGCATAATCTGAATCAGAATAGCCTGTAAGCTCAAAGTTATCATCTTGTGGATACCAGAGACCAATATTAGCTGTGCCTTTAAGATATCTAAGTATCTTTTTGGCAGCTTCCATATGTGATTCTTTAGGATTTGCTTGATATCTGGCACAAACTCCAACGGCATATGTAATATCTGGACGACTTGCTGTTAGGTATAGCAGAGAGCCAATAATTCCTCTATATTGAGTAATATTAGCTGGTTTTCCTTCTGGGTCTGGATCTATCTTTCCATTTGATTGCATAGGAATTTTTACTGCTCTGCTATCTTTCATTCCATATTTGACTAGCAGATCGTTAATGTACTTTGCTTGATTAACAAAGATACCATCTGGTAATTGCTTTACCTGCAGTCCTAAAAAGAAATTCATCTCACCCATCATGGACATCTGGTATTTGTTCTTCATTAGTTCAGCAAATTTGTCACACAGATAGGGAGACTGTGATCCAAAAATTATGTCATCGACATATATCTGGACCAACAGAATATGTTCTTTGACTTTGATGACAAAGAGTGTCTTGTCAACAGAGCCTCTTCTAAAGCCTGATTCTAGTAGGAATGTGGATAATGTTTCATACCACGCTCTGGGTGCCTGTTTCAATCCATAGACAGCTTTGGCTAGTCTATATACTCTCTGGTCAGGATTTTCTTCTTCAAAACCAGGAGGTTGCTCAACATACACTTCTTCTTCAAGTATGCCATTTAGGAATGCACTTTTAACATCCATTTGGTATACCTTGAATCTCTTGTATGCAGCATATGCTAGAAATAGCCTGATTGCTTCCAATCTGGCCACAGGTGCAAAGGTTTCATCGAAATCGATACCTTCCTGTTGATTGTATCCCTTTGCAACAAGTCTAGCCTTGTTTCTGACTACTTCTCCATTCTCATCTCGTTTGTTTTTGAATACCCATTTTACACCTATCACTCCTTGATGTTTTGGTCTGTCTACCATATACCAGACTTGGTTTCTCTTGAACTCATTGAGTTCTTCTTGCATAGCTATGACCCAGTCTGCATCTCTAAGTGCTTCATAGGTGTCAGAGGGTTCAACACGTGATAGATAACAACTGAGAAGTGCACTTTCTCCATGCATTCTTCTAGTTCTCACTCTATCTGTTGGGTTCCCAACAATCTGTTCAGAAGGGTGATTTTCTTGAATCCATTTCCTTCTGCTAGACATCTCCTCTTCTGATATCTCATGTTCTGGTTCATCTGTTGGGTCCTCAAATTCTGGATGAGAGGTTTGAAATGGATTTTCATCTTCTGGTTCTTCTTGATCATTATTCCAACCATTTGTATTATTTGATTCTTCTGGTTGATCTGGTTCTGGTTCATTATGATTGTTTTCATCTTCTGGTTGACTGCTCTCTGGTGTAGTCTGTTCTGTTCCCCCTTGCTGTGAGCTTGCTGCTTCAGCATTGTTTGGAACTTCAACTTCATATTCTTCTGATGTATTCCAGATTAGAATATCTTCTAACAGAATCCCCTTTTCTTTCTGATTCTTGTTCTGGATTGCTTTCTGGTTTATGTTCTGGTCATGTGTTTGATCAATGTCTAGCTCTCTGTCACTAATAACAGATTCATCAAACACAATATGAGGTGTTACCTCCACAATGTGTGTCCTCTTGTTAAAAACTCTATAAGCTTTGCTAACATCAGAATATCCTAAGAATATTCCTGGATCAGCTTTGCTATCAAAGGTTTTCAACTGAGATTTCCCATTATTGTGTATGTAACACAGACAGCCAAAAGAACGAAAATAATGAATCCTGGGTTTTCTGTTGTTCCATATCTCGTAGGGTGTCTTCCCATGTCTGATGGTAACAACTGATCTGTTCTGGGTGTAGCACGCTGTATAGATGGCTTCTGCCCAAAATTTCTTTGGCAAACTGGTTGCATTGAGCATAGTACGAGCTGCTTCTTTTAATGATCTGTTTCTTCTCTCAACAACTCCATTCTGTTGAGGAGTTCTTGCAGCAGATGTCTGGTGAGTGATGCCCATCTGGTTGCAGTATTCCTCAACCTTCTGGTTTAGGAATTCTGTTCCACGATCTGTTCTGATAGTGGTAACAGAAACTTCCTTTTTCTTGGTGATCTTGTTGAGAAAAGATGGCAACTTCTCCAGAGTCTCTTTCTTCTTATACAAGAATATTACCCAAGTAAATCTTGAATAATCATCAATGATGACTAGAGTATATTTCCTGCCATTTATGCTTAATGGTTTAACTGGACCAAATAAGTCTAAATGCAGTAACTCTAATATTCTGGTTGAGCTCTGGACAGATTTGTTTGAGAAAGATGATCTGGTCTGCTTTCCTGCTTGACATGCTTCACATATGTGATTCTTGTCATAGATTTGTTCTGGCAGACCATCAACTAGTTTTTCTCGTGCAATCTTATTGATTGTTTTGAAGTTGAGATGACTTAATCTTTTATGCCATAGCCAGCTAGTTTCTGACACTGTCTTAGTGACCAGACAGGTCTCTATCTGGTTGTTCCATTGCACAATATATAGTCTATCCTGCAATATCCCGGTAAGGAGTATCTCATCTCCTTCCTTGTTCTTCACCAGACAGTTGTTAGTGTCAAAAATAATTTGATTACCATTGGTGCAGAACTGACTTACAGAGAACAGATTATGGCTGAGACCCTCAACATATGAAACATTTGAAATGGTGGTCTTGCCAACTTTAATGTTACCATACCCTCTGGTATATCCTTTAGAATTGCATCCAAAAGTAACTTGGGGTCCTGGTTTCTCAATGTAGTCTGTTAGTAGATTCTTGTCACAGGTCATGTGCTTAGAACATCCACTATCAATTATCCAGATTGTTCCTTTTGCAGTTTTGCTTCTTCTTGCAGTCTTCTGGTCCTGCAATTAAATACACTTAGCTACCCTTTATTGTCTGGGTGCTTGGTTATTAGCAAAGATCCCTTTCTGAATCCAGAATAACTTTAAATTGGGAACAGTAATGTAGCTAGTGATGATATTTCCATTTTCATCAACAGAGGACTTAGATTGAAGAACAGAAGGATAATATCTCTCTGATCCTTTGCTTTCTGTTTTCTTCTGTGATGTCCTGTTGACATTATTTCTGGTCTGTTGTTTGGATTCAGTGTAGTAGCTAGGATGTCCTTTTGTTTGATGATACTGTTTGTTACCAGATTGTTTAACCATCATCTTCTGGGGAAGATCCTTCTTATTTTTCAAGTTTATCACTTGATCTGGTACCTGTTTCCTTTCTGGTACGAATTTTATTGGACCAGCTGCTTCTTCTGAGTGACCTGGATATCCTAATCCAGCAGAGCCTTTCTGTTGTATGTTGATGAGCAGCTTGGCACGTTCATCACTCCTGTAGATCATATCTCTACCTTTCTTAATCTTCTCTTCAGCAATATTGTTCCTATTGATAAGATCTGTGATCTTTGAATTCAAAGTATGAATCTCACTGTCTTTATTTTTGATCTGTTCTTCCAGATCAATAGACTGGGCTGAAAACTTTGTATTTGCTTCGCTTAGGAACTTTATAGTATCATTCATCTTTTCATTCTCTTTTATAGCTTCAGAGAATAGCTTCTTAATGCTTGTATAGCTTTCAAACATCTCGTTGATTTCTTTCCATGTAACTTCTGGTTCATCTTCATTACCTGAATCAGAATCAGATTTATCTGAAGATTGAGAGTCATGAAAATTTACCTCATCTTGGTCGAGTCCATTGTCTAGGCCCATGTAGCATTCATCCCATTCATTGTCTGTTTCTCCAGCATAGAAAGCTTCATCATTTTCTGATGAACTGTCTGTTAAATGACTTGAGCTGCTGGAATCCTCTTCTGCTATCATAGCTTTACGTTGAGCTTTAAGTTTTCTGTCTCTCTTAGCTCTTAGTTCTTCTCTCTGGGTTTTGGATAGGTCTGGACAGTCTGTCTTGAAGTGACCTGTTCTTCCACAACCATAGCAAGTATAATCAGCAGGGTTAGTGAACTTGTTATTGCCTTTACTTTCTGTTCTATTAACAGATTGTTCTGTCTCTTTATTTTTCTGGTATCTATTCTTGTTGTCTTTGTAGAATCTACGATACTTTCTTGATCTGACTTCCATCTTGTCCATTCTTTTAGCAATCAAGGAAAATTCTTTGAGTAGCTTCTCATATCCTCCTTCTGCTGGTGTAGCAGATGATGTTGAATCATCTGATTTGCACTTCGCCTTGAAGGCAGTCTCTTTCTCCTTCTTTGTGTTATTTTCACTCTTCTTGCTGGAGGAGTGATCTGGTCCATGTATCCTTCTGATATCACATTCATGGACAGCCAGATGATCAAAGAGTGCTTCTACAGATAGATCATTGAAGTCAGCGCGTAGAGGTTGCATAGCTGAATATATTTCCCAGCTTGGTGGTAAGGCTCTAAGAATCTTGAGATTCTTCTCTCTCTGAGTGTACTTGTCCTTTTTGAAGGCAGACACTTCAAGTAATATTTCAGTGAACCTGTTCTTCATTTGTTCAATGGTTTCTCCAGGCTTCATTTTGAATTCATCGAACTTGTTACATGCTAGGGATAGCTTGTTCTCAATCATAGCTTCAGATCCTAGACTGAGATCTCTTAGTGCTTCCCACATTTCTTTGGCTGTATCAAGATCTTGAATCTTGGCCAGATGAACTCCTTTCACAGTACTGGAGATAACTCCCTTAGCAAAATCATCAAGATTTGCTTCTCTTCTTTCTTCAGAAGTATATTTTCTGGGGTCTTTCAGTACAGATTCTTTGACTACTCCTGTTTCTGTAATTCGAGTAGTTTCTTCTGTAATAGCCAAAGGTCCTTCTTCTATCACCTTCCACATCAAGCAGTGATGAGCTTTGAGACACATCTTGATTCTAAAACTCCATTCACTGTAACCTTGAATGGAAAATTCTTCGCAAGCCCTGATAACAGAAGACTCCATAACAGATAATATGCAGATGATGAAAAGATTTTTCTAGATCTATTCAAGTTGACCACGCAGGTGTATAACCTTGTGAAACAAAACAATGGTCGTATGAACCACTGCTCTGATACCACTTGTTGGTCCCGAAAGAGCAAGGTTTGGTGTATGGGGGGGGGGGGGAATACACCAAATGCAAACTTTTCAGTTTACTTGACTA
>JAPKLX010002946.1:0-11760 GCA_026898415.1 Leonotis leonurus
TTTCGAGAAGCCATCATCAACACTAAAACTTTAGGGTTCCCAACAATTTCCCCCTTGTTGATGATGTCGAAACCACACTTTACAAGAAATCCTATCATGTAATACAAAACGATCTGGTCTGGTTTTCCAGATTGTTGTTAGCACGTTATTAATGTTTATAACGTTTTAGGATAGTTTATATGTGTTCTGGACAATGAGTTGTTGTCATCAGAAACTCAAAATGGATTTCATATATTGATAAGAAGACAAGAGAGGTTACAGATAAACAGAACAGATTATAAGAAAAGGCAGATCATAAAGATATAAGAGAATAAGACTACTATCTGCTTTTTCTTCTCTCCTCTTGCTGCTTCTTCATCTTTGCTCTGGTCTCATCAGAAATGAGCTGAACGCTCTCATACACTCCTTCTCTTACTCTGATGTAATCTGGATCTTCAGCATCCACTTTGTACCCTCTGTTTTCTGCTAGCTGGTTTATGAAATTCAGCAGAAAGGTTTTGTCCGGGAGATCTGTCCCAGGAATAGTGGGACAGGTCCTGAACTCCCTTTCTGGAGCAGTTATCTGGACTTGGGCTTTGACAGCAGCAGCTCTGATCTCTCCTACCAGATCCCTTGCATCATTCTGGTCAAGGTATAGGTTGAAAGCTTCATTTGGTGACCCCTCACAGTAGAGAGGTTCTTTGAGAAAATAGCGACACATGATGAATCCATATTTCAAGCCTTCAAATCCTTCTTTCAAATGATCTGGGACCCAGTTGGTCTCTCCCTGTTTTAAAGATTTGCGAATGGGAGCAGATGAAAACCAGCTGGATCCTGCTTTCTTCTTTTTCTTGGAAGACTGGCTCGATCTGGTTGGAGAAAAGGTCTTCTGAGCTTGGAAGGATGGAGAACTGGCTGGTTTCTTTGCAGTTGAAGTACCAGATCCAGTCAGGGTCTTCTGTTTTTCTTCTGCTGCTTTCTGTTTCTTCTTTTCTTGAGCAGCAGATGACAGCAGCTTTTTCTTCTCAATTCCTTCCCCCTTTTCGACATCATCAATAAAAGATTGAATGAATGTCTTGAGGGAAGTGACCTCAGACTTCAGCTCTGCAACCTCCTTGTCTGATTCAAATCTGCTAGACAGCAGTGCAGTGATGTTGAGGTTGGAGTCATTGATCTGCTTCTGAAGAGAAGCCTGTGAGTTGGCTAGATCAGATTTGATCTCTTCTTGTGCTGCTTTGATGTCAGCAGTCTCATCAAAGTATGAAGTGATGAGGGTGGAAGTTGGGTAGCGCAGATCACTGAGTTTTCTTTCAACGAAATTTTTCCCATCAGCTTCAAACTGCCTTAGCATGGCTTTGGTATGAGAGATGGTTTCCTTGATAACATCAGCAGCTATCCCATCAGTCTGGGTCTTCACTATATCGTGCACCAGGTCTTTCTCTTTGTTTGCAAAGGCACTGATGATCTTGTACATTTCTTTCACTTTGAATTCTGTAGAAAACAGATTCTGATCAATCTGTGCCTTACGATCCTCAGCAGCAGCTCTGTCGTCATCCATTTTCTTGCTTATCTCCTCAAGTTTCAAGCGACAGAGACGCCTCAGATCAGTGTCGACCTGGTTGACATGAGATTGCAGATGGTCATTGAACTCTGTTAGTATGCGTGTGGCTTCGTCTTGGACTGTGGTCAGTGTGCCGTACATATACTGATCCACCTTCTGGGAGATGAGATCTCGGATTTGTGTATGAGACAGTGATTGATATTGGTCCATCAATATGTCCTCCAGAGTGAATGACTGCACATGAACGTTCTGTGCTGCGGCAACAGCAGGAGTGATAATTTCATTTGTAAGTTCACCGCCAATGGTCTGACCAAGAAGTTCTTCCTCTGCTGATGCAGGTTCTTCCTCAGTTGGTGCAGGTGGGGTAGTGATCTGCACACCAGTGTCAGTCATGACCTGGTCTGGTGCAGGGTCTGCTATTGCTGCACCCTGTTGGTGAGCAGCAGATGGAGTCTCAGTGTCTGCATCCACAACGCTGTCATAAAATTGTAACTTCCCAGCTTTCTCATAAATCTCTCTCAGATTTATCTGCAGCTTCTGAGCTTCGAGCTGGGCAATTGCAAGAATGGATTGTGAGAAGCTTTCTCTTAGCTCAGTAACTGAAGAGGTCTCAAAAATGTTGAGCAATGTGGCTTCTTCTGCCTTGAGCTGGTCAATTGATCTGATTTTTAGCAGTGCATCCAACACATAGAATTCTTTGTCTTTGATCAGCAGCAGTAGTTTGACTCTCTTAGCTGCATCATAGCTCTCTGGTGTGAGCTGGATGCCTGGAAATGTACTGATTACGGCTCTGTCAGCTTCTGCTTCAATCATTTTCATAACAGTCTGAGCTGTTTTATTCTCCACATCTTCATCTGAAGATTCAATTTCTTCTTCATCTTCTTCATTGATTTGTTCTAGAGGCTCAGCAGAAGATGAGCTGATCGTGTGAGCTGGGGAGAAATCCCTGGGCTGATCTGGGTGTACTGTTGACAGAGGTTCCACATCTTCTGGTTCATCAACCAGTACTACCACTTCTTCCTCCTCAACCTCCTGTGGAGGGAGTGTAGTTTCTTGTGCTGGTTCTGGGCTCTGTTCTGACTCAGCCAATTTTTGAAGCTTTCGTCGTTTAGGTTTTGGTGGTTGTGCTGCTGTTGATATGTCAGTTTCAACCGAGCTGGCTCTCCTGGTTGTTCTCTTGGTAGGAGTTCTCTCTGATTACTTCTCCTTGGTTGCTTGAGATTTTGTGGATCGATCTGCTGGACCAGAAGGAGGAATCCAGATAGGATTGGAACTTCCCATCTCCATCAGAGCGTTGAAGACTACAGGGTCTTTAGCTCTGGTAATCAGATTTGCCGAAATGCCCATCGACATCTCAATCTGATGTTGGTCCTTTGGAAAATGCTGTTTCGCATTGAACTCAACTGCTGCATCCCATTGGTGATGAGGAAAGAATGATTCCAGCATAAAGCAGATCTTTGTGGAGTGACGAAGTGTGCTCCTTTTAACTTCAATGCCAGGGGAGCTGCCTTTCACGAATAGGATCATCTTGGCCTCCTTTGCCAAGAGATCGTATAAGATCCTGCTCCAGTTGACAGGCAGATCAAGAACCACGGCAGCTAATATCCTGAACTTTTCAGGAGTGACTTGATCGTAGGATCCATTGTGATTTAAGAAAATCCGCTGAACGAATTCAAACAGGATCCTGAACTCTGGTGCGAGAAGTGAACGAACAAACATCCTGTTTGTGTAGTGGATAGGCACGATCATGACCATCTCCACAGCTTCTTGCAGCTGTTCTGCAGTAATTTCACCCAGTTTTATTCCTTCATCTTTGACCTTATAGGCAGCGTTGATAAGGTTGATAACATTGTAGGGAGTGTTGCTGACTGTATTCCCTTTGCTCACCCTGATGGTGGCCTCATCTCTACCTTTCTCTTCCTGCCATGAGAGGTAGAATGCTGCTACATCCTTAGGAAGGAAGTGCACAGGATGTGATGTAATTATATTGTAGAAACCTACACAGAACATAGTAGTAAAGATGTGAGCACTGTCCTTCCATCAGTGAAGTATAAGTGCCACAAGAACAGTTTATGCAGTTCTATGTAATTTACAGATATCACATACAAGAGAAAAGATACAGAGTAAAAACATTTAGACATAGAATACAAATTAAAAGCGAAAACATGAAACCTTTGCACTGACGAACGAGGTCAAATGCCTTCTCCAGTTTATGAAACCCGAAGGTATCAAGAACCGCAAAAAGGTCTTGGTGAATATAAGGTTTCAGATAAGTTGCTTGTTCCAGAAAAGCAGACGATTTGGGAGCCATTTTTGCTAAAAAGAGAGAATTTTGCAAGAAAGAAGTTTGGGAGGCAGAAAATTTGCTAAGTGTTTGAAAAAGGTTTGTAAGTGTAAGTGATACACGAACCGCCTTATCAGTCTATATACGCGAAAGAGAAGATAAACAAGGTAATAAATTATTGAGAAAATCTTCCCTTTTTACAGCTTTCCCGCCTTTCCATGTACTAGGTTTTCTACTCATAGTCGCCTCTCCTTTTCGTATGATGCACGCGCTATGATCGAACGATTATGAGATGGCGCGTTATTTTTGATGCAATCTTTTATCTCCCTTTTTCTAGATTTGGTAGATATTTTTCTCGATCACGTCTCCCAATTACTGCATGCAATCATCAAAAATAGATGATTTTGAAATCTAATGTCAGAATAGAGATAATTAGTCGCCTTATATAGTTGACCTTTCCCCCTTAACCAAGCAATGGAATAATAATTAATAATAAATATTAATCCACGTGTCATTGGGTAATCTGGTTGAGGTCAATCTGGTTGAGCGTCTGTTAATCACTTTCTGTTCATGATATCTCTTATCTTTCTTGTTGAAGCTTTTCTGGTTCAACTTTCTGTTAAAGTTTAACTAACTTCACTTTGAGACTTGCTGGTTTGAGACTCTCTGGTTTAGCTTTCTGCCTTTGAGACTTGCTGGTTTTGAGACTCTCTGGTTTAGCTTTCTGTCTCTGTTCAATCTGGTTGCTTTTTAGTAATTCCTGGTTGGAATTTTATTTAATCTGTATTGACATGTGTGTTAGTGATCTGGTGTTAGTTCCTTGTAGGAATTTCTAGTGATTTGGATTTTATCACTCTGGACCATGATGATCTGTTTTTGATTCCCTGTAGGATTTTATCAATCTGGATCATAATGATCTGGTGTAGATCAATCTGGTTAGATCAATCTGGTTTAGATCAATCTGGTTAGATCAATCTGGTTTAGATCAATCTGGTTAGATCAATCTGGTTAGATCAATCTGGTTAGATCAATCTTGTTTAGATTAATCTGGTTCTATCCTCAAGATTTAAGAGTCCTAGCTTTCCACAAAGCATCTTAAATCTTTCTTCTGGTAATGCCTTAGTGAGGATATCTGCTCTCTGAACTTCAGTATGTATCTTCTCAATCTGCACATGTTTTCTTTCAACATGATCTCTTATGAAGTGATGTCTTACGTCAACATGTTTGCATCTGGTGTGCAGCACTGGGTTCTGAGTAATTGCTATAGCACTTGAGCTGTCACAGAAAATTGGTATTTCCTTGACATCAATCTCATAGTCTTTAAGCTGTTGTCTTAACCACAGTATTTGTGCACAACAACTTCCAGCTGCCATATATTCTGCCTCTGTAGTTGAAGTGGCAACTGATGTCTGTTTCTTTGAGAACCAAGAAATCAGTTTATTCCCTAAAAACTGACATGTACCAGATGTTGACTTTCTGTCCAGTTTACATCCAGCATAGTCTGAATCAGTATATCCAGATAGCTCAAAATTGTCTTCACATGGATACCATAATCCTATATGGGCTGTTCCCTTTAGATATCTTAGTATTTTCTTAGCTGCTTCCATGTGAGACTCTTTGGGATTTGCTTGATATCTAGCACATACTCCTACTGCATAGGTAATGTCAGGTCGACTTGCAGTTAGATAGAGTAATGATCCTATGATCCCTCTGTATTGTGTAACATTAACTGGTTTTCCATCGGGATCTGGACCAATTTTCCCATTGGTCTGCATTGGGATTTTCACTGGATTACTGTCTTTTAATCCAAACTTGGCTAGCAGATCGTTGATGTATTTAGTCTGATTAATAAAGATACCATCTGGTAACTGCTTGACCTGCAAACCTAGAAAGAAACTCATTTCTCCCATCATGGACATTTGATACTTATTTTTCATAAGTTCAGCAAATTTGTCACACAGATAGGTAGATTGAGATCCAAAAATGATGTCATCTACATAGATCTGGACTAAGAGAATGTTTTCTTTGACTTTGATGATGAACAAAGTCTTGTCAACAGATCCTCTTTTGAATCCAGATTCTAGTAGGAAGGTAGATAAGGTCTCATACCAAGCTCTAGGGGCTTGTTTTAGACCATAGACTGCTTTAGCTAGTCTGTATACTTTCTGATCTGGATCTGCCTCTTCAAATCCAGGTGGCTGTTCCACATATACTTCTTCTTCAAGAATACCGTTGAGGAAGGCACTTTTGACATCCATCTGGTACACCTTGAATCGTCTGTGAGCAGCATATGCTAAGAACAACCTTATTGCTTCTAATCTGGCTACTGGTGTGAATGTTTCATCGAAATCAATACCCTCTTGTTGATTATAGCCTTTAGCTACTAATCTGGCTTTGTTTCTGACTACTTCACCATTCTCATCTCGTTTGTTTTTGAACACCCATTTTACACCTATTACACCTTGGTGTTTGGGTCTGTCCACGAGATACCAGACTTCATTTCTTTTGAACTCATTGAGTTCTTCTTGCATTGCTGTTATCCAATCTGCATCCTGAAGTGCTTCATAAGCATCAGATGGCTCCATGCGAGAGAGGTAACAGCTCAACAATGCACTTTCTCCATGCATTCTTCTAGTCTTCACACGATCTGATGGGTTCCCAACGATCTGTTCTGGTGGATGATCTTGTATCCATCTTCTTCTCCTGGTTATTTCTTCATCAGATAACTCAGGATCAGGTTGATCGGTTGGTTCCTCAAATTCAGGGTGTGCTGTTGTCGTAGCATGAAATGGATTCTCATCTGGGCTTTCTTCTGGATGTTGATCATCATTTGTGGTAATTGTATCATTGACTTCTGTTGATGATCTGTTCTCATCCAGGTTAGGTAGTAATATTCCCCCTTGCTGTATGATCTCCTCAGCAACAGGTTGAGTGATAATTTCTTCATCCTCACTCCTAGAATTCCAGATAAGAACATCTTCTAGTAATAGATCATTCATCCTTCTGGTTGTCACCTGATTGTCTGTCTGCTTTTCATCTGGTGATCTGTACTCAACAATAGACTCATCAAAAACAACATGAGGTGTTACTTCCACAATATGAGAATTCTTATTATAAACTCGATAAGCTTTACTGATATCAGAATATCCTAAGAATATTCCAGGGTCAGTTTTGCTATCAAAAGTTTTCAACTGAGATTTCCCATTATTGTGTATGTAACATAAACAGCCAAAAGTTCTAAAATAAGAGATCTTAGGCTTTCTGTTGTTCCATATATCATATGGAGTCTTTCCATGTCTGAGTGTGATGGATGATCTGTTTTGAGTATAGCAGGCTGTGTATATAGCTTCTGCCCAGAATTTCTTCGGTAGATTTGTAGCATTAAGCATCGTGCGAGCTGCTTCTTTGAGTGATCTGTTTCTTCTCTCAACTACTCCATTCTGTTGAGGAGTTCGAGCAGCAGATGTCTGATGAGTGATTCCCATCCTGTTGCAGTATGCTTCAATCTTCTGGTTGAGAAATTATGTTCCTCGATCTGTTCTGATAGAGGTTATACTCATCTCTTTCTGTTTAGTGATTTTGTGTAGAAATTCAGGGAGCTTGTCTAGAGTCTCTTTCTTTTTCAACAGAAAGATGACCCAAGTGAATCTTGAGTAATCATCTATGATTACCAAAGTTTACTTTCTCCCATTGATACTTAGTGGTTTGACTGGTCCAAACAGATCAAGGTGTAACAGCTCTAGTGTCCTTGATGTTGAGTAAGCTGTTTTGCTTGTAAAGGATGATCTGGTCTGCTTTCCAGCTTGACAGGCATCACATATGTGATCTTTATCATACACCTGATCTGGTAGTCCTTCTACTAACTTTTCCTTGGCAATCCTGTTGATTGATTTGAAATTAAGATGACTTAATCTCTTATGCCATAACCAGCTTGTTTCTGATACAGTCTTAGTGACTAAGCAGGTCTCGATCTGGTTTGTCCACTGGACAATATATAACCTATCCTGCAGTTTACCGGTAAGGAGTATTTCATCTCCTTCCTTATTCTTCACCAAACAGTTGTTAGTATCAAAAACAATCTGATTACCATTAGCACAAAACTGACTTACAGAAAATAGATTGTGACTAAGACCCTCTACGTATGACACATTTGTGATAGTAGTCTTGCCTACTCTGATGTTTCCATACCCTCTGGTATACCCTTTTGAATTACATCCAAAAGTGACCTGTGGGCCTGGTTTCTCTATGTAATCTGTCAGTAGATTCTTGTCACAAGTCATGTGTTTTGAGCAACCACTATCTATAATCCAGATGGTTCCTCTAGCTATCTTGCTTCTTCTTGCATTTCTTTGATCCTGCAATTAATCAAACTTAGCTACCCTTTCAACGCTTGGGTGCTTGATTATTAGTAAACAATCCTTTTCGAATCCAGAACATTCTAGGGTTAGGAACAGCAATATAGCAGGTAATGATATTTCCCTCATTATCTACTTTAGATACAGAGTGTATTTCAGATGGATGAAATCTCTCTGTTTTATCATTCTTCAATCCTTTCTTAACTGGTGCTGTCCGGTTGATATTTGTCCTGTTGACCCTTTTGTTGTGAACATGATCTGGTTTTGTGTAGTAGGCAGGTTGTCCTTTCGATTGATGGTATTGCTTGTTGTCTGTCTGTTTTATGACCATCTTTTGAGGAAGATCTTTCTTATTTTTTAAGTCTATCACTTGATCTGGCATTCTCTTCCTTTCTGGTACGAAGCTTATAGTTCCTGAAGATTTTTCTGAGTGACCTGGATATCCCAATCCAGATTTTCCCTTTTGTTGCAGATTGATTAGCAGCTTGGCACGCTCATCACTCTTGTAGATCATTTCTTTTCCTTTCTTGATCTTCTCTTCAGCAACATTGTATCTTGAGATCAGATCCTTAACTTTTGAGTTAAGAGAGTGAATCTCACTGTCTTTGCTCTTGATCTGTTCTTCCAGATCAGTAATTTTGGCAACAAATT
Organism: Leonotis leonurus; assembly: GCA_026898415.1. Lineage (NCBI taxonomy): Eukaryota > Viridiplantae > Streptophyta > Magnoliopsida > Lamiales > Lamiaceae > Leonotis > Leonotis leonurus. The sequence continues at coordinate 8,831 of JAPKLX010002946.1, forward strand.
TAGTGTTTGCTGTGCTTAGGGTCTGCTCAATCTTCTTTAATCTGTCATTCTCTTCAACTACTTCTTTGAACAGTCTTTTGATGCTTGAGTAGCTTTTGAACATCTCATCTATTTCATTCCATGAGTATTCTGCTTGATCTTCACTTTCCTGTTCAAGATTATTATTATTATCCGAGGAATTTGAGTAGCAAGAATTTACCTCAACTTCATCTAGACCGTTGTCCAACCCTACATAGCATTCATTCCAGCTTTCTTCGTCTTCAGCAATGAAAGCCTCATCATTTTCTGATGAACTGTCTGAGAAATGACTTGAGCTGCTTGAGTTCTGTTCAGCTATCATGGCTTTGCGCTCATTTTTAAGCTTTCGATCTCTTTTGGCTCTTAGCTCTTCTCTTTGACTTCTGGACAGATTGGGACAATCTGTTTTGAAGTGACCTGTTCTGCCACATTCAAAGCATGTGTAATCTGTAGAGCTAGAGGTCTTTGTTGATTTAGTAGTCTGCTGCTTAGATTCATTTTTGTCATCAGATCGATCATTATCATACTTCCTGTTGAAGTTCCTCTTATTATCTTTGTAGAAGCGTCTGTACTTCTTCGATCTGGTTTCCATCTTGTCCATTCGTTTAGCTATCATTGCAAATTCTTTTAAGAGTTTGTCGTACCCTTTCTCTTCATCTGGAGTAACAGACTCAGAAGGATCATCTGGTTTGCTCTTCGCTTTGAAGGCTACCTCTTTGTCCTTCTTTGAACTGTTATCCGCCTTTTTGGACAGATGATCTGGTCCTCGAATTCTTTGAATGTCACATTCATGACCTTCGAGGTGATCAAATAAGGCTTCAGTAGACAGATCATTGAAGTCTGCTCTTAGGGGTTGCATTGCAGCGTAGATCTCCCAGCTTGGTGGAAGTGCTCTAAGAACTTTCATGTTCTTCTCCCTTTGAGTATACTTATTCTTTTTGAATGCAGATATCTCTAGAAGAATTCCAGTGAATCTCATCTTCATCTGTTCTATTGTCTCGCCTGGTTTCATTTTGAATTCATCATATTTGTTGCAGGCTAGAGACAGTTTGTTCTCGATCATCACTTCAGATCCAAGCGCCAGGTCTCTCAAGGCTTCCCACATCTCTTTGGCTGTATCAAGATCTTGGATCTTGGCCAGATGTACGCCTTTGACCGTGCTGGAAATGATCCCTTTGGCAAAATCATCGAGATTTGCCTCTCTTCTTTCTTCGGAGGTATATTTTCTGGGATCTTTTAGGACAGTTTCTTTGACTGCTCCTGTATCTGTGATACGAGTGGTCTCTTCTGTGATTGCCAATGGCCCTTCTTCGATTACCTTCCACATCAGGCAGTGATGGGCTTTGAGACACATTTTGGTTCTGAAACTCCATTCTCTATATCCTTGGATAGAGAATTCTTCGCAAGCCCTGATAACAGAAGACTCCATAACAGATAGTATGCAAGTGAGTGAAAAAGGTTTTCCTAGATCTATTCAAGTAGACCACGCAGGTTTTAACCTTGTGAAACAAAACAATGGTCAGTTTGAACCACTGCTCTGATACCACTTGTTGGTCCCGAAAGAGCAAGGTTTGGTGTATGGGGGGGGGAATACACCAAATACTAACTTTTCAGTTTACTTGACAATTTATATGAGAGCTCAAGCTATTCTGTATAAGAAATTGCTTGGGATGACTGACCAGATCAATAAACAGATCAGTATCTGGTTTAGTCCAAACAGATTACTCTCAAGGTGAAAACACTTAACAGATAATAAGAATGATCTTATTTCCTTTTGAGTGTAGAGTGAGTGCGGAATAATGGTGGATTAATGATTGCTCTTGTTTTGAAAACCTTAAGGAATTAATCAGATTGTTTAAGACAGATTGATTCAGAATGCAGCTAATATGATAGTGCAGGAGGTTAGGATAATAAACAACAGATAATAAGAGTGCAGAAAAGTAAAGCACACGATGTTTAACGTGGTTCGGGAAATCCCTACGTCCACGATCTGGTCAAACCTAGACCAGATTATCCACTACTAGGATACTCTGCTTCTTTATACTCGTGGAGAACGAGTCACAAGTACCAATCACAACTAGACTGATACTTATGCACGAGTGAAGGGTCGTGTCCCTTTACAACAGATTACCTCTACGTTACCACTAGAAAACTACTAGCTAGCAGGGTGATCTCCTTTCTCTCGACAAGACCGACTTGAAACGAGGTGGTTGGTGTGATGTAGAATCACAAGATGTTGAAGCTCTAAGTCTGGAATGCAGAGTGCTTGAATGATAATTGCAGTATAGTTCGTGCATATTCTCTCTTTCTTCCAGATTGTTGATTTCAACTATATAGGCATTGAATATTGAAATTCTAGCCGTTGTTGATTGGTGTAATATAGATGGTATATTGCCAATCAATGATTTTCATCATATCTGTTCTTGCCATATAGGAAAGGTTGACTCAATCTTTGATTTATGGAAATCAGATTGTTAACGGTCTCTTTCCTTATATGTTTTAATCGTAGATCAACTTTCCAAACCCTGTTGGATGGATCTTGATCTTGACGTGGCAAGTGCATATGATGTGTAGGATGATGTCAGCTAAAGGCTTGATGACTCAAACGCTCTGGTTCATCGCTGTAATCATCGATCTGGTCATCGATCTGGTCATCGATCTGGTCGCTGTCTGTTACAGCAGATCGATTCCTTTGAGCGTGAAATCTTGACCTTCATCCTATTCTAAGTTGAGAATGACTTCTATAGGAACATATCCTTTACATTATAAGTCATCTCCTAATCTGATGCATAACACAGATCGGTCTATCTATAGTGATCTGGTTTTACATGAAGAACAGATTATGTTCTAAACTAGCTAAGTGTGTTTCGAGAAGCCATCATCAACACTAAAACTTTAGGGTTCCCAACAAT
>JAPKLX010004091.1:0-10353 GCA_026898415.1 Leonotis leonurus
TATTTAAGAAAGCTCACATCTCTCTGTTTGAAACAGTCAAGTAAACTGAAAAGGTTTGCATTTGGTGTATTCCCCCCCCCCATACACCAAACCTTGCTCTTTCGGGACCAACAAGTGGTATCAGAGCAGTGGTTCAAACTGACCATTGTTTTGTTTCACAAGGTTAATACCTGCGTGGTTAACTTGAATAGATCTAGAAAATCTTTTCATCATCTGCATATTATCTGTTATGGAATCATCTGTTATCAGGGCATGCGAAGAATTCTCCATCCAAGGTTACAGAGAATGGAGCTTCAGAATCAAGATGTGTCTCAAAGCTCATCACTGCCTGATGTGGAAGGTGATAGAAGAAGGACCTTTGGCTATTACAGACGAAACCACTCGTATCACTGAGACAGGAGCAGTCAAGGAAACTGTACTGAAAGACCCCAGAAAGTATACCTCTGAAGAAAGAAGAGAAGCAAATCTTGATGATTTTGCTAAAGGAGTTATCTCCAGTACTGTGAAAGGAGTTCATCTGGCCAAGATCCAAGATCTTGATACAGCCAAAGAAATGTGGGAAGCACTAAGAGATCTCAGCCTAGGATCTGAAGCTATGATCGAGAACAAGCTATCCCTAGCATGTAATAAGTTCGATGAATTCAAAATGAAGCCTGGAGAAACTATTGAACAAATGAAGAATAGGTTCACTGAAGTATTACTTGAAGTGTCTGCCTTCAAGAAGGATAAGTATACACAGAGAGAGAAGAATCTCAAGATTCTTAGAGCCTTACCACCAAGTTGGGAAATCTACTCAGCTATGCAACCTCTACGTGCTGATTTCAATGATCTGTCTGTAGAAGCACTATTTGATCATCTGGCTGTCCATGAATGTGATATCAGAAGGATACATGGACCAGATCACTCCTCCAACAAGAAGAATGAAACTAGCACTAAGAAGGAGAAAGAGACTGCCTTCAAAGCGAAGTGCAAAACAGATGAATCAACATCATCTACTGCATCAGAAGAAGGAGGATATGATAAGTTACTGAAAGAATTCTCACTGATTGCTAAGAGAATGGACAAGATGGAAGTCAGATCAAGAAAGTATCGAAGGTTCTACAAAGACAACAAGAGTAGATACCAGAAGAACAAAGAAGCAGAACGATTTGATGACAAAACAGAAAGTAGAGGTAATGGTAAAATCACTAATCTTACTGACTATACTTGCTATGGTTGTGGAAGAACAGGACACTTCAAGACAGACTGTCCTGACCTATCCAAAAGCCAGAGAGAAGAACTACGAGCTAAAAGGGACAGAAAGCTAAAAGCTCAACGTAAAGCCATGATAGCAGAAGAAGAAGAAAATGATTCCAGCTCAAGCCATCTATCTGATAGTTTAACAGAAGATGATGAAGCATTCTTTGCCAAAGAAGAAGAAGACTGGGATGAATGCTATGCAGGACTAGACAACGGTCTAGATGATGTAGAGGTAAACTCTTGCAACTCTAATTCATCAAATGATATCGACCTGGATCAGGAAATAGAAGACCAAGATGAATATTCATGGAATGAAGTAAATGAAATGTTCAAGAGCTACTCAAGTATCAAGAGACTTTTCAAAGAAGTTGTTGAAGAAAATGACAGATTGAAGAAAACTGAAGAGATATTGAGTAAAGCAAACACTAAATTTGTTGCTAACATCAATATTCTGGAAGAACAGATCAAGAGCAAAGACAGTGAGATTCATTCCTTGAACTCAAAAGTCAAAGATCTTATAAATAGGAACAACATTGCTGAAGAAAAGATAAAGAAAGGCAGAGATATGATCTACAGAAGTGATGAACGTGCCAAACTACTCATCAACATACAACAGAAAGGCACTTCTGGATTAGGATATCCAGGTCACACAGAAAAAGCAGCAGGTCCAATGAAATTCGTACCAGAAAGAAGACAGATACCAGATCAAGTAATAAACTTGAAAAATAAGAAAGATCTTCCCCAGAAGATGATGGTTAAACAAGCTGGTAACAGACAATATCATCAAACCAAAGGACATCCTGCTAACTACACTGAATCTAAACAACAGCCCAAAAATAAAGTCAACAGGACATCACAGAAGAAAGCAGAAAGCAAAGGATCAGAGAGATACCATCCATCTGTTCTTCACTCAAAGTCCATTGTTGATGAGAATGGGAATATCATCACCAGCTACATTACTGTTCCAAATTTAAAGCTATTCTGGATTCAAAAAGGGATCTTTGCTAATAACTAAGCACCCAGACAATAAAGGGTAGCTAAATCTATTTAATTGCAGGACCAGAAGGCTGCAAGAAGAAGCAAGATTGTAAAAGGATCAATCTGGATAATTGATAGTGGCTGTTCAAAACACATGACATGTGACAAAAACCTACTATCAGACTACATAGAGAAACCAGGACCTCATGTCACTTTTGGATGTAATTCAAAAGGATATACCAGAGGATATGGAAACATAAAAGTTGGCAAGACCACCATCTCAAATGTTTCATATGTTGAAGGTCTCAGCCACAATCTGTTTTCTGTAAGTCAGTTCTGCACCAATGGTAATCAAATTATCTTTAACACTAACAACTGTCTGGTGAAGAACAAGGAAGAAGATGAGATACTCCTTACCGGGATATTACAGGATAGACTATATATTGTGCAATGGAACAATCAGATAGAAACCTGTCTGGTCACTAAGACAGTATCAGAAACTAGTTGGCTATGGCATAAAAGATTAAGCCATCTCAACTTTAAAACAATCAATAAGATTGCCCGAGAGAAACTAGTTGAAGGACTGCCAGATCAAATATATGACAAGAATCACATCTGTAAAGCATGTCAAGCTGGAAAACAAACCAGAACATCTTTTTCAAGCAAATCTGCCCAGAGCTCAACCAGAATACTAGAGTTACTACATTTAGACTTATTTGGTCCCGTTAAACCATTAAGTATAAATGGTAGGAAATATACCCTAGTCATCATTGATGATTATTCAAGATTTACTTGGGTAATATTCTTGCATAAGAAGAAAGAAACTCTGGAGAAGCTGCCAAACTTTCTCAACAAGATTACCAAGAAAAGGGAAGCTTCTGTTACCACCATAAGAACAGATCGTGGAACAGAATTCCTAAACCAGAAAGTTGAAGAATATTGCAACCAGATGGGAATCTCTCATCAAACATCTGCTGCAAGAACTCCTCAACAGAATGGAGTGGTTGAGAGAAGAAACAGATCATTAAAAGAAGCAGCTCGCACTATGCTCAATGCAACCAGATTGCCAAAGAAATTTTGGGCAGAAGCCATCTATACAGCATGCTACACACAGAACAGATCAGTTGTTACAATCAGACATGGGAAGACACCCTACGAGATATGGAACAACAGAAAACCCAGGATTCATTATTTTCGCTCTTTTGGCTGTCAGTGTTACATTCACAATAATGGGAAATCTCAGTTGAAAACTTTTGATAGCAAAGCTGATCCAGGGATATTTTTAGGATATTCTGATGTTAGCAAAGCTTATAGGGTTTTTAACCAGAGGACTCACATTGTGGAAGTAACACCTCATATTGTTTTTGATGAATCTGTTATTAGTGACAGAGACCTAGATGCTGATCAAACACCAGAACAAGACCAGAACAAAAACCAGAAATTAATCCAGAACAAGAACCAGAAAGCAAAAGGGATTCTGTTAGAAGATATTCTAATCTGGAATACATCAGAAGAGAATGAAGTTGAAGTTCCAACCAGTGCTGAAGCAGTAAACTTGCAGCAAGGGGGAACAGAACAGACAACCTTAACTACACCAGAAGACAATCAGCCAGAAGGAGGAAACAATACTAATGAGCCAGAACCAGATCAACCCGAAGAATCAAGAGATTCAAATGGTTGGAATAATGATCAAGAGGAACCAGAAACTGAAAATCCTTTTCAAACATCTCATCCAGAATTTGAGGACCCAGCAACTGAACCAGAACCTGAGGTATCAGAAGAAGAGATATCTAGCAGAAGGAAATGGATTCAAGAAAACCATCCTTCTGAACAGATTGTTGGGAACCCAACCGATAGAGTGAGAACCAGAAGAATGCATGGAGAAAGTGCACTTCTCAGTTGTTATCTATCACGTGTTGAACCCTCTGACACCTATGAAGCACTTAGAGATGCAGACTGGGTCATAGCTATGCAAGAAGAACTCAATGAGTTCAAGAGAAACCAAGTCTGGTATATGGTAGACAGACCAAAACATCAAGGGGTGATAGGTGTAAAATGGGTATTCAAAAACAAACGAGATGAGAATGGAGAAGTCGTCAGAAACAAGGCTAGACTAGTTGGAAAGGGATACAATCAACAAGAAGGTATCGACTTTGATGAGACCTTTGCACCAGTGGCCAGATTGGAAGCAATTAGGCTATTTTTAGCATATGCTGCATACAAGAGATTCAAAGTATACCAGATGGATGTCAAAAGTGCATTCCTTAATGGCATACTTGAAGAAGAAGTATATGTTGAGCAACCACCTGGTTTTGAAGAAGAAAATCCTGACCAGAGAGTATATAGACTAGCCAAAGCTGTCTATGGGTTGAAACAGGCACCCAGAGCGTGGTATGAAACTTTATCAACATTCCTACTAGAATCAGGCTTCAGAAGAGGTTCTGTTGACAAGACACTGTTTGTCATCAAAGTCAAAGAACATATTCTGTTGGTCCAGATATATGTCGATGACATAATCTTTGGATCACAATCTCCCTATCTGTGTGACAAATTTGCAGAACTAATGAAGAACAAATACCAAATGTCCATGATGGGTGAGATGAACTTCTTTTTAGGATTGCAGGTAAAACAACTACCAGATGGTATCTTTGTTAATCAAGCAAAATACATCAATGATCTGCTAGTCAAGTTTGGAATGAAAGACAGCAGAACAGTTAAAATTCCAATGCAATCAAATGGAAAGATAGATCCAGACCCAGAAGGAAAACCAGCAAACATCACACAATACAGAGGAATTATTGGCTCTCTGTTATATCTTACTGCAAGTCGTCCAGATATCACATATGCAGTTGGAGTTTGCGCCAGATATCAAGCCAATCCTAAAGAAACACACATGGAAGCTGCCAAAAAGATACTTAGATATCTTAAGGGAACAGCTAACATTGGTCTCTGGTATCCAAAAGATGATAACTTTGAGCTTACAGGCTATTCTGATTCAGATTATGCAGGATGCAAACTGGACAGAAAGTCTACCTCTGGGACGTGTCAATTCCTTGGAAACAAGTTGATATCTTGGTTTTCAAAGAAACAGACATCTGTTGCTACATCAACCATAGAAGCAGAATATATGGCTGCTGGAAGCTGCTGTGCACAGATACTATGGTTAAAACAGCAACTAAGAGATTATGAGATCGATGTAAAGGAGATACCTATATTCTGTGACAGCTCAAGTGCTATAGCTATAACACAGAATCCAGTACTCCACACAAGATGCAAACATGTCGATGTAAGACATCATTTTATCAGAGATCATGTAGAGAGAAAGCACATCAAGATTGAAAAGATTCATACAGACATCCAACGTGCTGACATCTTAACTAAAGCATTACCAGAAGAAAGATTTAAGATGCTGTATGGAAAACTTGGATTACTCAGTCTAGATGAAGAATACCAGAAAGTTACCAGATAGTTAACACCAGAAAGCCACCAGAAAGCCAACATCAGAAGGCTACCAGATAGCCAAGACCAGAAAGTCACCAGATAGTTAACACCAGAAAGCCACCAGAAAGCCAACATCAGAAGGCTACCAGATAGTCACCAGAAAGCTAATTACAAGAATGACCCAAAGCTCAGTTGAAATAAAATACACGTGGCATAATTTTCTCTATTAATTGACGAGAAAACCATGTGAAAATTATTTCTTAAATGCTAAGTCAAGGGGGAACTTTTAAGGAAATTGAAGCGTCAAGATAAAAGACGTCACTCTCCTAGGTTACAGGACTGTAAAAGATATTTTTCCCTAGATTTACTAAATCTTCTATCTTTCGCCATGATTAGCACAACCTTGGGAACTGGAATCGAGGAAATCCCTGCAAGAAACAGGAAAAGGAAAGTTGCCAAAAGTAAGAGATACTCACACGCTCGCATATAAACCCTAGGATCTCGAGCGTACATCTCACGCAAGGAAAGGCGGCAAAACAAATCATGGAAGCGGGAAAATCTAAAAAGGGAGAAGATTTTTTTTAACTCTTCGAATTTCTTACAGTTTTATTATCTTTTATTATCTTTTGTTATATATATGCGATATCTTCTCTGAACTGCTCACCTTCACTTTATCGCACTGAGCACTTCTCAAAATTTCTAAGCACTTAAGATTCTTCCAAACCTTCTGCAAATCCCTTCTCAAAAACATCTTTGCGTTTGACTATGGCACCTCAAACTTCACTCTTTCTTCAACACGTTGCTGAGGTTCAGCGATTTCTTTCACCTGAACCGTATGCAGCTCTTGACACTCACGGATTTCGAAAACTTGAAGAAATCTTTGCAATGGTCAAACGCTGCAAAGGTTTTTAAACTTATTGTGTTTTACCATATCTGCAGTATGCTTGTAATATTACTTGCTTATGAACTGTTCTTAATTTGTTCCACGTAACTATTCATACGACTCTGTTTATGCTAGATGCTCATTTTGTTCCTTTAAACTGATGTAAATACATATGCATGTGTTTTATTCTTGTGAGAATAGGCTTCTGCAATATTGTAACTTCTCATCCAAATATGTTCCTGGCAAAGCAAGTGGCTACCTTCTATCTGACATGGCAGAATGACAAGCATGGCTTTGAAGCCAATGTACTGATGCCAATTGGTGACAGAACAAGCAAGACACCGTATAATGTGATTGAAATGATCAATCAAACTTACAGACTGAAAGATGAAGGTCTAGCTTTGGAAGATATCACAATGAAGCAATTACAAGAAGCTGTTGAGATCATGATGGTGATACCCATCTCTTATACTGGACGGATGTTCCAACGATCCCTACTCCAACCAGGGTTCAAGCTACTCTTAGAAGTAGTTCAGAGGATCTTTCTCAACCACAGTGGCACTTATGATCAAGTCACACCTGAGAAATTCAGAATTCTCACAGCGGTTGTTCTCAACCTTCGAGTCAACTGGAGCAGAATCCTCTTTGAGCTAATGGCTAAAGAAGCAAAACTGGTAACTTACTCAAAGGATAGCAAGGGCAGAGGAACTTCAGTGGAAGTTCGAAGAAATCTTCGCCATTCCACCAAGATAAGTTTGATGATTGAGCGATTCTTCACCCAGAAAGTCTGGGAAGATGCAGTAGAATTCAACACTGGTCTTTCTATTCCCAAGGACCAGCACCAGCTGGAGATGTCTTTGGGACTCGCACCCCAGTTTTTCAACAAGATTACTGATGAAGTGCACCGTATTGCTGCACTGGAAATGGGTAGTTCAAACCCTACTTGGATGCCACCTACTAGAGGTGTGGAGAAGAAGAAGGAGAAGGTGGTAAAAGAAAAGGCAGCCAGAAAGCGAGGCAGCTCTGTGGAGACAGAAACTTCTGCCTCTCTGCCAAAACAGAAAAAGCGGAGACTTCAGAAAGTTCAAGAATCATCACCACCACCAGCAGCAACAACAGAACAATCAGATTTACCAGAACATGATGAAGAAACAACACAAGCAGCAACTGAACAACCAGACATCCCATCAGCAGAGGTTCAACCAGAAACAAGTCATTCGAAGAAAGATTTTTCTCCTGCCAGAACAGCTACTCCTTCCCCAAGCCGAATGGAAAGGATAAGTGAAGAAGACGAGGAAGGAGACTCACCTGATGAGGAGGATGTCAGGAGACAACAAGCTGAGAGTGTTATCAGCCTGCTGGAAAATGAAGCAGAACACTCTGTTCTGCAAGAGTTCCCTGGAATCACTCAGCTACCAGAGAGTTTGGGAGCAGCAAGGCGTGTCAAATTCTACTTGCTGGTCAAGGACAGCGAGTACTATGTATTTGCTGCACTGCTCCAACTCAAAACCATTGATGAACTAAAGAAAGAAGAGGCAACACTGCTGAGTCTACTTCAAGTCACCTCCGTCCAAGAAATCAGGGCAGATTATCAGCAACTCATCTCTGGCCTTATGCATCAAGAAGCAGAGAGTCTGAAGATCAATCTGGAGCCACCACACCAGGACCCTGCACCAACAGAACCATCATCATCTCAACCCGAACAGAAGACAGATCAACTCAAGATGCCTCCCAAGAAAACACCCATCATCGACCTCGACTCAGGTGATGATGAACCTATTGGCCAGACCATTGGAGGCGAACCCACCAATGAGCTCTACACACAGGGAGCAGCACAGAAACTGAAAAAACACGTGAACTTCTACACTCTGGAAGAATTGCTGGAAAGAGAAACACGACCTTTCAACAACTATCAACTCGACAATCTCATCACACTTCGCGTTGAAGACTGTTTGACAGACACCTGCAACATTCTACAAGAAAAAGCTATCCAGATCCTTTCTGATTTTAACCAACACCAGAAGGACTACGTCAACGACATGGATAAAGACCTCAGGGGGAAAATCAGAAAGATCAGGGATGATCTGAACAAGAAAATGGATGATGACAGAGAGGTACACGAAGCTGATCAGAACAAGATCCATCTGTGTTTAAAAGGCATTGAAGAGAAAGCAGACAAGGCCACTACTTTGGTCGCTGACCTTCTGGCTAAACAAGATGAATCAATAAGTGCTGCTGTTGACAAGAAAGGAAGTGCACTTGCAGCTCAACTGAAGGAAGACACTGACCTGTCCATCCACTCACATCTAGCTCTTTTTGAAAAGGAGAAATTTGTGGAGCTGATGCGGAAAAACCAGGTTGCTGTCTTAAATGACCTCCTGTACCCAACTCCTGAAGAATTTGAGAACTAGCACAATCGCCTAACTGCTGTAGAAGAGCTTCAGGAGACCTATGACAAAACTTTGTCTACCATGAACAGCAGGTTAGAGCAGAAACTAGATGCCTCAGACCAAACAATCAATCTTCTGCTTGGTTTCAAAGCAGAAGCTGAGGAGAAGATGGAGCACATGAATGAAGAGCTTGCTTCTATGCGCACACTTCTTGCTACCCTCTTTGATGATGCCAAAAAGGGGGAAATACCAGCAAGCAAGGGAGGGGGGAGGCAAAGGTGAGAGCTTAACAGAAGCAGCTGATGCTGGAACAGAAGCAACAGAAGCTGGAACAGAAACACCAGCACCAGCAGTCCAACCCAGACCTGATCCTATCCTTCTGGGATCTGAACCAGCTCAACCAGCATCTCACATCCCCAAAGACAAAGGGAAGAAACCTGTAGATGAAGGGGATCAGATAGCTGAGCTGCTGCTATTCGGTGTAAGCATGGATCAAGCTTGTGATCCTGTATTCAGAGCACAATTCTATAAAGATCAGGCTGAGAGAGAAAGGAAGATTGCTGCACAGGAAGCCAAAGAAAAATCTTTGCAAACTCCTTTCTCCTCGCCTTCATCTGCTGAACGCTCACAACAACAATCATCTGCTTCTACCACCCAGTCCAAGAAGAAAAAGAAGAAACCATTCTCCTGGAACCTATCCCTGCAAAAGAAGACACCAACTGACGCATGGGTTCCAGAGAATGATCAGACTGATTGGGAAAAGGTTAAACAAGGGTTCATTCTGAACAGATATTTCCTAAAAGAGCCCACATATTCAGAATCGATTCCAGATGAAGATTTTAACCTCTACCTGGAGAATTTCAGAGATCAAGACCTTGTAAAGAGAATCAGAACAGCTGCTGCAGAGGCCAAAATCCAGCTGAAGGCACCAGAGAAGGAATTCATGATCTGCCCAACTATACCAGGCAGTAATCTTCCAGACAAGACTTATATTCTGAACTACATCAATCAACTGGCGAAGATTAAAGGCTACAAGATCGATAACCACGATCCAAACTATGCCAGGGTGAGAGATGGTATATATGAGAGCATCCAGCTGGTGTCTGACGCTCAGAGAGAAAGAATGAAGAAGGGAGGTGCAGCAAGATGGTTCTCTTAGATAGATTTTTTTTGTATCTTCTGCTTTTTACTCTCTGTTATCTCTATTGAATCTCTGTACTCATCAATTCATATATCAATGAATTTGGGTTTCTCTTATACTTCTGTTGTTTACTGTTATTTAACTTAAATAACAAATAACCTATCTCCCAGAACATGATCCATACTTGATTAAGCTAACTAAGTGTGGTTTTGACATCATCAAAAAGGGGGAAATTGTTGGGAACCCCACAATATATTCTAAGTTTTGATGATGTTCACTCA
>JAPKLX010003063.1:0-10525 GCA_026898415.1 Leonotis leonurus
ACTCATTAAGAGTGATCTGGTTTGAGATTCAGATTGTTTATGTTTTCATTATTAGGTTATAACGATTAATGGCAGTTTGTATATGTTCTGGACAATAAGATGTTGTCATCAGAAACTAGAAAGATCTTCATAGATAAGAAGCAAAATAAGTTACAGTTCATCAAAAATAGGAATTGCAGATAGTAAAGATGTGAAAATAAGTATCTATCTGCTCTTCCTCCTTTCCTCCTGTTGCTTCTTCATCTTGGCTTTAGTTTCATCTGATATTAGCTGCACACTTTCATATACTCCTCTGACTCTTATGTAGTCTGGATCCTCAGCATCTATTTTATATCCTCTGTTTTCAGCAAGCTGGTTGATGAAGTTTAGCAGATAAGTTTTGTCTGGGAGCTTAGGGCCAGGTATTTCAGGACTCTAAACTCCCTCTCTGGGGCAGTGATGGTGACCTGGGCTTCTGCAGTTGCTTCTCTATTGCCTGCACCAGGTCCTTGGCATCATTCATGTCTAAGTATAGATTGAATGCTTCATTTGGTGTGCCCTCGCAGTATGCAGGTTCTCTGATGAAGTATCGACACATGATGAAGTCGTACTTTAGTCCCTCCCGTCCATTCTTCAAGTTATCTGGGACCCAGCTGGTCTCTCCTTCTTTTGTCTTGTTTGTCTTGATAGGAGCAGATGAGAACCAACCAGATCCAGACCTTTTCTTCCTCTTTAATGTTTGAGAGTGACTTGATCTGCTTGATGATGATTTTGATGCCTTCTGAGTTTGAGCAGATGGTAGACTTGGTCGATCAGGTGCAGTTAGTTGCTCAAGTTGAGCTTCTTTCTTTTCTTCTGTGGCAACAGATTGACTTTTTCCTTTGATTGCGGCCACTTTCTCCTTCCCTTTCCTAGATCCTTCCCCCTTTTCGACATCATCAATGTAGATATTGATGAGTGCCTTAAGGGAGGTGATCTCCTCCTTTATGTCCTTCATCTCCTTTTCTGTATCGATCTTGTGTGTAAGCAGTGAAATGATGTTCAGATTGGAGTCATCGATCTTCTTCTCCAATGATGATTTAGCTTTTAGCAGATCAGCTTTGTAGTTCTCTTGATCTTCCTTGATTATCCCAATCTCATCAAAATATGAGTCGATCAGGGTCTTTGTGGGATAGCGCAGTTCGCTTAGCTTCCTCTCCACAAAGTTCTTCCCTTCGTTCTCAAATTTTCTGAATAGTGATCTGGTTTCTGCATTGGCTGCTTTGATCACCTCTTCAGCTATCCCATCGGTCTGTTGTTTGACAATGGCATGAACCATATCTTTCTCCTTCTTTGCAAACTCTGTAACTATCCTGTACATTTCTTAGACTTTGAGTTCCATAGTTACCAGAGTTTGATCGATCTATTCTTTCCTCTGCTCAGCTGCAGATTGATCATCATCCATCTTCTTACTCAACTCCTCAAGCTTCAGTCTGCAGACTCTCCTCAAATCTGAGTCCACCTGGTCCACATGAGATGTCAGATGGTTGTTGAATTCTGTAAGGATGCGGCCTGGTCTTGGACTGTGGATAGAGTCCCATACATGAACTTATCCACTTTGTTGGAGATTAGATCCTTCACTTGTTCGTTGGATAGGGATTGATGCTGGGTCATCAATATATCCTCCAGGTTGGTTGTCTCCAAAAATTCTTCCATCGTTGCTGCGACAGCAGGGGTGTATATATCATCTGTTAGTTTACCACCCACCCTCTGTCCAGCTGGCTCTGTCTCCTCTCGTGGATAATCGACCACTGCAATCTGGATTTTGCTTGATTTGGCTGGTTCCCCCTCAGCCTGTGCAGTTGGGTCCACGATCTGTTCTGCAGCATCAGCTTGATGCTGATCTGGTTCTGATTCTGGTATTGCTGCACCCTGTTGGTGAGCTTCAGCTTCAGCAAGTTCTTCATCTTCATCCTCATCAATACATTTAAAAAATTCCAACATCCCTGCCTTTTCATATATCGATCTGAGATCGATCTTGAGCTCTTTGGCCTCAAATTTTGCCATGGCCAGGATGTCTGGACGATAAGTTTCCCTCAACTCAGCAATGGAGGAGGCAGTAAAGATGTTGAGAAGAGTGGTTTCTTTTGCCTTTAGGGCATCGATTGATCTCATCTTCAGTATGGCGTCAAGGACATAAAATTCCTTGTCCTTGATGAGCAGAAGAAACTTGAGGCGTCTTGCTGCTTCGTAGCTCTCAGGAGTAAGCTGGATTCCAGGGAATGTCTTAAGAATGGAGTGATCTGCTTCAGCTTCTAGCAGCTTCACTACAGTTTCTGCCTTCTTCTTCTCCCTATCCTCATCATTGGATTCTCCCTCAGCTTCTTCCTCTTCATCAATCTGCTCGAGTTGTTCAGTAGATGATGGGCTAGTAGTGTGAGCAGGAGAGAAGTCCTTGACCTGGCTTGGGTCTAAGGAGGATATGGGGGCAACATCCTCTGGTGGGCCCCAGACCAAAATCTCCTCGTCCTCAACCTCCCGTTGAGGGATAGATGTTTCAGCAACGACAGGTTCCTCAACCTAGACTTCTTCCACAAGTTTTTGTAATCTCCTTCTCTTAGGTTTTGGCTGTTGAGCTGCTGTGGAGGCGTCAGTATCCACTGAGCTGGCTCTCCTGGTAACTCTCTTGGAGGAAGTCCTTTCAGCTTGTTTCTCTTTTGTGATCCTTGACTGGGTGGATTTTTCAGCAGGAGCAGATGGTGGAACTCAGATTGCGTTAGAGCTTCCCATCTCCATCAAAGCATTGGCATACATAGGGTCTGTCACCCTTGCTATAAGATTGGCAGAAATGCCCATAGACATCTCAATTTGATGTTGGTCCTTTGGAAAGTGCAATCTGTTGTTGAATTCAACCATGGTATCCCATTTGTGTTGTTTGAAAAAGGATTCCAGCATGTAGCTGATCTTGGTGGAGTGCCTCAAGCTGCTCCTCCTCACTTCAATTCCAGGGCTTGCTCCTTTCACGAACGTGATCATCTTGGCCTCCTTTGCCAAGAGATCAAAGAGTATTCTGCTCCAGTTCACTGGCAGATTCAGCACAACAGCAGCAAGTATTTTGAATTTCTCTGGGCTGACTTGGTCGTAGGAACCATTGTGGTTCATGAAAATTCTCTGGACGAATTCAAATATGATCTTGAATTCAGGTGCAAGCAGTGCCCTATTGAACATCTTGTTTGTATAGTGAATGGGCACTACCATCACCATCTCTATAGCCTCCTGGAGTTGCTCGTCCGTTAGATCTCCAAGGCTAAGTCCTTCATCTTTCAGCTTGTAGACTTCATCTATTATGTTTAGCACGTTATATGTTGTGTTGCTAATGGTGCTGCCTTTGCTGACTCGGATGGTAGCTTCATTCCCACTTTTCTCTCCTTGCCATGAGAGATAGAAGGCAACTACTTCTTTGGGCAAGAAATGGAGAGGATGTGTGGTAATGATATTGTGAAAACCTACATCAAAGTCAAAGCAACATATCAATGAAGTATGAGTGCTCAGTAATAGTTTAACTAATACAAAGTATCAAGTTCCATACAGCAATACAAGTTTACATATGCATGCAAATGGATAAAGCCATGTTTTTCAATACGGATTTAGGAGGTTTCAGAGTATCAAGATACAAAACAGATTAAAGGAAAACTCATAAATTTAAAACCTTTGCAGCGTTTAACAAGGTCGAAAGCCTTGTCCAGTTTGTGAAAACCGAAGGAGTCAAGAACATCATAGAGATCTTGATGAATGTATTGATTAAGAAGTTTCACTTCCTCAAGAAACAAAGAATATTTTGGAGCCATGTTGACATATAGGTTTTTGAAGATTTGAGAGAGTTTGGAAGGGAGAAAAATTTGCTAAGTGTCGAAGAAGAAGAATTTAGATGATAGTCGAACCGCCTTATCAAATATATATAGATAAGTGATAAACAAGGTAATAAATTAATTGATATTCTTCCCTTTTTCAGCTTTTCCCGCCTTTCGGAGTTATAGACTTATGGTCTATTATCTTCTCTGTTCTACGTTTGATACACGCGCTTGATCCTACGGTTGCAGTGTGGCGCGTGTTTGTTTTAGCAGTAAATTTTCTTCCTTTTTCCTGGTTTGGTAAAAATCTCCTCGATCACGTTTTCCAAATACTGTACTTAATCATCAAAAATAAAAGATTTGGTATATTATGTCAGGATTTAGATATATATGTTATGATTAAATTGATATAATTGCCGTATCTTGTTGACTTTCCCCCTTGACCAAGTAATGAGAATATTAATAGAAAGACTAATTAATATCCACGTGGCTGCTAGTCATTAGGGGTGTCAAACGGTAATCGGTTTATGGGAAGAACCGGTACCGAACCGGTACCGGACCGAGTAAATATGGGAAGAACCGGTACCGAGTACCGAGTACCGATTAATCGGTTAAATAACCGGTTACCGGTTCTTCATATTTACATATTATCGGTACCCGGGGAACCGGTACCGGTTAATTAAAATAAAATCTTAATTAATTAATTAATTTTTTAGATACTTCATTCAAATTTAGATACTCTATTAATAATTATTGATTTTTTAATGTTGAAAAATTTAAATTACAACACTATAATACATAAAAATATAAGTTTATAATGTATTGGTTAAAATTTAAAATTAAATTTATCTTCAAATTAAAAAAAAAATTGCAAAACCGGTACCTTAACCGGTAAACCGGTTAACCGATACCGAACCGATCGGTAACCGGTTATATTTTCGGTACCGGTACCGTACCGTTTGACACCCCTACTAGTCATCTGGTCCAGATTGATCTCCTTATTAATGAACTGTTGTCAACATTATCGATCTGTTTATGCCACTTTCAAATTTGGACATCAATCTTGTGTGATGACCTTTTAATGATTCCCGGTTGGAATTTGATTGATCTGTTTGATCATTAACTTGTACTTTAGATGATCTGGTGTCAATTCCCAGTTGGAATTTTATGTGATCCTATTTTTCATCATCTGTATTATATCAATCTGGTTCTTTCTTCCAGATTTAACAATCCTAATTTCCCACAAAGCATCTTAAATCTTTCTTCTGGTAATGTTTTGGTGAGAATATCTGCTCTCTGTATCTCAGTGTGTATTTTCTCGATCTGTACATGTTTTCTTTCAACATGATCCCTTATAAAATGATGTCTCACATCTACAAGTTTGCATCTGGTATGCAAAACAGGGTTCTGTGTAATTGCTATAGCACTTGAGCTATCACAGAAAATAGGTATCTCCTTGACATCGATCTCATAGTCTTTGAGTTGTTGTTTTAACCAGAGTATTTGTGCACAACAGCTCCTTGCCGCCATATATTCAGCTTCTGTGGTTGATGTGGCAACAGATGTCTGCTTCTTTGAGAACCAAGAGATCAGTTTATTTCCTAAGAACTGACATGTACCAGATGTTGAGTTTCTGTCCAGCTTACATCCAGCATAATCTGAATCTGTGTATCCAGTTAGCTCAAAGTTTTCTTTGCATGGATACCATAATCCAATGTGAGCTGTTCCCTTAAGATATCTTAATATCTTCTTAGCTGCTTCCAAGTGAGACTCTTTGGGGTTTGCTTGATATCTTTAGAGTAGTGATCCTATGATCCCTCTGTATTGAGTGATATTTGCTGGTTTTCCCTCTGGATCTGGATCAATTTTCTCGTTGATCTGCATTGGAATTTTAATAGGTTTACTGTCTTTGATCCCAAATTTAGTCAGCAGATCGTGAATATACTTCGCTTGATTAATGAAGATGCCATCTGGTAACTGCTTGACCTGCAAACCTAGAAAGAAACTCATTTCTCCCATCATGGACATTTGATACTTATTTTTCATAAGTTTAGCAAATTTATCACACATATAAGTAGATTGGGATCCAAATATGATGTCATCTACATAGATCTGTACTAAAAGGATATTCTCTTTAATTTTGATGATGAACAAGGTCTTGTCAACTGATCCTCTTCTGAATCCAGATTCTAGTAGAAATGTAAACAATGTCTCATACCAAACTCTAGGGGCTTGTTTTAGACCATAGACTGCTTTTGTCAGTCTGTATACTTTCTGATTTGGATCTGCTTCTTCGAATCCAGGTGGCTGTTCCACATAGACTTCCTCTTCAAGGATACCATTTAGGAAGACACTTTTGACATCCATCTGGTATACCTTGAATCTTTTGTATGCAGCATATGCGAAGAACAACCTTATTGCTTCTAGTCTGGCTACGGGTGCAAATATTTCATCAAAATCAATGTCTTCTTGTTGATTATAACCTTTAACTACTAATCTGGCTTTGTGTCTGACTACTTCACCATTCTCATCTCGTTTATTTTTGAACACCCATTTTACACCAATAACTCCTTGGTGTTTGGGTCTGTCCACGAGATACCATACCTCATTTCTTTTGAACTCATTGAGTTCTTCTTGTATTGCTGTTATTCAATCTGCATCTTGTAGTGCTTCATGAGCATCAGATGGTTCAATGCGAGAGAGATAGCAGCTTAACAAGGCACTTTCTCCATGCATTCTTCTCGTTTTCACAGGATCTGATGGGTTCCCAACGATCTGTTCTGGTGGATGATCTTGTATCCATCTCCTTCTCCTGGTAATCTCTTCATCAGATATCTCAAGATCAGGTTGACCTATTGGTTCCTCAAATTCAGTGTGAACTGTTGATGATGCTTGGAATGGATTCTCATCTGTTCTTGCTCCTGTATTTAGGTTTTCAGATTGATCATCATCAGCAATGACTGTTTCATTGTGTTCAGTTGGTGATCTGTTTTCATCCAGTTCATGTTGGATTGTTCCCCCTTGCTGTACAATTTCTTCAGCAATTGGTGGATTATTGATCTCTTCATCAACACTTCTTGAATTCTAGACAAGAATATCTTCTAGTAATATCTCATTCATCTTTCTTGTAGTCATCTGGTTTTCTGTCTGTTTATCATCTGGTGACCTGTACTCAATGATAGATTCATCAAAGACAACATGAGGTGTTACCTCCACAATATGAGAGTTCTTATTGTAGACTCGATATGCTTTACTGACATCAGAATATCCTAAGAATATTCCAGGGTCAGTTTTGCTATCAAAAGTCCTTAATTGAGATTTCCCATTATTATGTATATAACACAAACAACCGAAGGTACGAAAGTAAGAGATCTTAGGCTTTCTATTGTTCCAGATCTCATATGGTGTCTTTCCATATCTGAGTGTGATTGATGATCTGTTTTGAGTATAACAGGCTGTGTAGATAGCTTCTGCCCATAACTTCTTGGGTAGATTGGTAGCATTTAGCATAGTACGAGCTGCTTCTTTAAGTGATTTGTTTCGCCTTTCAACAACTCCATTTTGTTGAGGAGTTCTAGCAGCTGAAGTTTGATGAGTAATTCCCATCTTATTGCAGTATGCTTCAATCTTCTGGTTGAGAAATTCTGCTCCTCGATCTGTTCTGATAGTAGCTACACTCACCTCTTTCTGTTTGGTGATCGTGTGTAGGAAATCAGGTAGTTTGGCTAATGTCTCTTTTTTCATTAATAGAAAGATGACCCAGGTGAACCTTGAGTATTCATCTATGATTACCAAGGTGTATTTTCTTCCATTTATGCTTAGTGGTTTAACTGGTCCAAACAGATCCAGATGCAAAAGCTCTAGTATTCTTGATGTTGAGTGAGCTGTTTTGCTTGTAAATGATGATCTGGTTTGCTTTCCAGCTTGACAAGCATCACATATATGATCTTTATCATATACTTGATCTGGTAGTCCTTCCACTAATTTTTCTTTGGCAATCATGTTGATTGACTTGAAATTTAGGTGACTTAATCTCTTGTGCCATAACCAGCTTGTTTCTGATACAGTTTTAGTGACTAAGCAGGTCTTGATCTGGTTTGACCACTAGACAATATATAGCCTATCCTGCAATTTTCCGGTAAGGAGTATCTCATCTCCTTCCTTGTTCTTCACAAAATAGTTGTTAGTATAAAAAACGATCTGATTACCATTAGCACAGAATTGACTTATAAAAAACAGATTGTGACTAAGACCCTCAACATACGATACATTTGAGATGGTGGTCTTGCCAACTTTAATATTTTCATATCCTCTGGTGTATCCTTTTGAGTTACATCCAAAGGTGACCTGTGGTCCTGGTTTTTCAATGTAATCTAATAGTAGATTCTTGTCACAAGTCATGTGTTTCGAATATCCACTATCTATTATCCAGATTGTTCCTCTACCTATCTTATTTCTTCTTGCAGTCTTCTGGTCCTGCAATTAAGGAAACTTAGCTACCCTTCAACGTTTGAGTGATTGGTTATTGGCAAATGTTCCCTTTCGAATCCAGAATATTTTTGGATTAAGAACAGAAATATAGCAAGTAATAATGTTCCCATCATTATCAACTCTAGACAGAGAATGGAATACAGATGGATGATGTCTCTCTATTCCATCATTCTTCAATACCTTCTTAATAGGTACTGTCCTGTTGACATTTTTGGTGGGTAATGTCCTGTTGACATTCTTTTTATGAACATGATCTGTTTCTGTGTAATGAGCTGGTTGGCCTTTTGTTTGGTAGTATTGTTTGTATCCAGTCTGTTTTTCCATCATCTTCTGGGGATGATCTTTCTTGTTCCTCAGATCTATTACTTGATATGGTATTTTCTTTCTCTCTGGTACAAAGCTTATTGTTCTAGAAGATTTTTCCGAGTGAACTGGATATCCTAATCCAGATGTGCCCTTTTGCTGCAGATTGATTAGCAGCTTGGCACGTTCATCACTTTTGTAGATCATTTCTTTGCCTTTCTTTATCTTTTCTTCAGCTACATTGTTTCTGTTGATGAGATCTTTGACTTTTGAGTTTAAAGAGTGAATCTCTCTATCTTTTCCCTTGATCTGTTCTTCCAGTAGCTGTGCTTAGTATCTGTTCTGATTTCTTCAGCCTATCATTTTCTTCTACTACTTCTCTAAACAATCTTTTGATGCTCGAATAGCTCTTGAACATCTCATTTACTTCTTCTCATGAGTATTCAGATTGATCTTCTACTTCCTGTTCCAGATCATTATCATTTGAGGAATTTGAATTGCAAGAGTTTACCTCTACTTCATCCAGACCGTTGTCTAGTCCCATATAGCATTCATCCCAGCCTTCTTCGTCATTACCAAAGAATGCTTCATCATTCTTTGATGAGCTATCTGAAAAATAACTCGAGCTGCGTGATTCTTGTTCAGCTAGCATGGTCTTGCGTTCATATTTGAGTTTTCGATCTCTTTTTGCTCTTAGCTCTTCTCTTTGGCTTTTGGACAGATCAGGACAATCTGTTTTGAAGTGACTTGTTCTGCCACAACCAAAGCAGGTATAATATGTTGAGTTAGATGTTTTTGAGGTTTTACCTGTCTGCTATTTTGATTCATCCTTGTTATCAGGTCGATCATTGTCACGTTTCTTGTAGAATTTGTTCTTATTATCTTTGTAGAAACGTCTATATTTCTTCGATCTGACCTCCATCTTGTCCATGCGTTTGGCAATCATTGCAAACTCTTTTAGTAATTTGTCATAACCTCTCTCTTCATCTGGTGTAGAAGGTTCAAAAGGTTCATCTGGTTTGCTCTTCGCTTTGAAAGCTACTTCTTTGTCCTTCTTCGAGCTGCTTTCTGCCTTTTTGGACAGATGATCTGATCCACGAATTCTTTGTATATCACATTCATGTCCTTCAAGGTGATCAAATAAGGCTTCTGTAGAGAGTTCATTGAAGTCTGCACGAAGTGGTTGCATTGCAGCATAAATCTCCCAGCTAGGTGGAAGAGCTCTGAGTACTTTCATGTTTTTCTCTCTTTGAGTATATTTGTTCTTATTGAACGCTGATATCTCAAGGAGGATTCCAGTGAATCTCATTTTCATTTGCTCAATGGTCTCGCCTGGTTTCATTTTGAATTCATCATATTTATTGCAGGTAAGAGACAGCTTGTTCTCAATCATGACCTCTGATCCTAGACATAAGTCTCTTAAGGCTTCCCACATCTCTTTGACAGTATCCAGATCTTGGATTTTTGCCAGATGTACGCCTTTGACTGTGCTAGATATGATCCCTTTAGAAAAGTCATCCAGATTGGTTTCGCGACATTCCTCTGCGGTATATTTTCTTGGATCTTTAGGAGCTATTTGTGTTGTCACACCAGTTGAGGCAGTTACCGTCACTTTTTCAGTGATCTGTAGTGGACCTTCTTCTATTACTTTCCACATCAGATAGTGATGGGCTTTGAGTGCAGTTTTGATTCTGAAACTCCATTCTCGATATCCTTGGATAGAGAATTCTTCACAAGCCCTAACAACAGATGATTCCATAGCAGATAGTATGCACGTGAATGAAAGATAGGTTTTCCTAGATCTATTCAAGTTGACCACGCAGGTATTATCCCTGTGAAACAGAAACAATGGTCGTTTGAACCACCGCTCTGATACCACTTGTTGGTCCCGAAAGAGCAAGCGGGGGGGGGGGGGGGGGGGG
>JAPKLX010001627.1:0-19202 GCA_026898415.1 Leonotis leonurus
CCTCTTACAATTCTCTTGTTTTTCAGGTCTCTCTCTCTCTCTCTCTCTCCACTCTATTTCATTTCATTTCATTTATCTTTCTGTCTGAACCAACCAAGAATTATGGTATTGAAACATTATCTTGAACCCTAACTATTAAGCTTACTTGGCTCAAAATATATATTATCCCTCTCTTGATAGTGCTGATGATGATAGCTTAGATACATAACATGCTTTGATGGATTCAAGAATTTACAGCTTTCTTATCCTTCAAATACTCAATGGTGATTATAGGCTGCTCGGCTATTAGGCCCACCGGCAAGATTTGAATCTTCAAAGCTTAAGGTGTTGTTTGTGGGGGAAGAAGCAAGAAGGCCTACAAGAGTGGTGCCAAGAACCTACACTCTCTCCCATTGTGACTTCACTGCTGATCTTACCCTAACCATTTCAAACATAATTCAGCGCGATCAAGTAATGTCTCTTCCTTTACTTCATTTGATGCTCTCAGCCTCAATGCTCTAACCGTATACACTTACTGCAGTTGAAAGGGTGGTATAGTAAAGACGACGTCGTTGCAGAATGGACTAATGTGAATGGTGAACTGTTCCTCAACATTCACTGCTATGTTAGTGGCCCAAACCCTTTATCTGCTATGGCTGCAGAGTTAAGATACCTCATTTTCTCCAAAGAACTGCCATTGGTAAGCATTAACTGCACTTACATAATTACATTCATGTCTGAACACTTGAATTAAGGTCAGAGAATGTGACATTGAGAGTTTCCAGGTTCTTGAAGCTCTCTTGTATGGAGATGCAGAGTTTTTCAGAGAGCATCAACAATTAATGGATGCTTTAGTGAGAGTGTATTTTCATTCTAGTTCAAACAAGTATAACCGTAGGGAGTGTTGGGGTCCCTTAAAGGATGCTGCTTTGGTAACTATTTCATCACAACTTCAAATTGTGTTTGAACAACAATCTTTTGTCTATATATGTCTGAGAATGTTGCTGCTTTGCAGGGAAAAGGAGTGGATATGATCAATGGCTACTTACACGCAAGCAAGGAAACTTCGTGCGAGCACAAGTTCTGGGGAAGCCCAAAGTCAATCTTTCAAGCACTCGTCACCTTCCTGCTGTAATTTAACGAACACGGGAAGGAGAAGAAGACGAGGACAACGATGAAGGTTTTCAACCTCGAACCAATGAGGTGTCGAAACGTATAAATGGATGAGTTGAGGTTCTTACAAGCATGAATTTGTATTATGGGTCATTCGATTCTTCTGTATGTAGCATACTCAGATGATTTCTTGATTGCTAATTCTTGTTCAAAGAAGATTATTGCACTTTAAAAGCCACATTGTTGAGGAATTATCAAATGCAGTTCAAGAATATGTTTCAACACTTAGTATAACTACGAATCTCTATAACAAGAAATCAGTATTAGCACACTTCAACTCAGAACAAATGTAAGTGTTGAACAATAGAAGCCGAATAGACTATTAACAAAGGGAAAAAAACAATCTAAATCCACAATCTCATATCTCGGAAGTTGAGGTTCATTTCAACATAATAGGGAGAAGAGGTCCATAGGCATAACAAAAGAAATCCCAATGATGTGCAGAGAGCAAGCAATCTGTGCATAGTATCAGCCCAAAGAAAATCGCAACTTAGGAGGACCGATTCGGTTTGGGTGATGATGACTTGGCCTTAGCAAAATCAACGAGGTCCTTGAAGAGGACATCTTCGGATTTTTCTGGTTTTGATGGAGTTGTTTTGATAGAGAGATTCTGGGTTTGCCCGACTAAGCTATCGTAAGAAGAGCCTGATCCACTACTTGAATGAGATGGCCCGCCACCTTGCTCGAAGAACTGTTGTCTCTGGTTGTACCTGGAAGGTGGTGGCGGAATGTTGCCTGCTGGAGCATCCCAAGGAGCTGAAGGCATATTGTCAGTCGATTTGCTTGAAGGGGCAGGTTCTTCGTATGTTGGTTTAGGAGCAAACATTGATGCTGTCGGATTAATGAAGTCATCATCTTGGGGCGTTGGATTTGGTGGAGGAACCGAGTTGTGGTTGGTTGAAGGAGGCGGGACTGGAGTAGTTGCAGATCCTGATGCTCTGGAGGATCGTTCTGCCTCATAGGTGTCACCACTGAGATAATCAACCAAGGCAGAATCGGAACTAACCGGCTTCTTGGATGATGGTGGAGGAGGAAGAAGAGGGCTGACATGCAAAGGCTCTTTCTTCACAACTGCAGGATTCTTGCCCAGTCCTTGCGCAGTATCCCTTGACGATCTAGAAATGTCATTTCGATTAACTTGTTATGGCCCATACAATGAAATAAAGCAATAATGGCAAGGAAAGACAACGAAACACATGTTGGTTGTTAGGATTTCTATGGAAGAGTATTTGATGCATAAAGACATTAAAAAACAAAGAGATATAGAATGAAGAGTATTTGCTGCATAAAGCAGTATAAGAGGTACAAACCCACAGGGGAAGAGTATGGAAGAATCCATATCATAGCAACAAATAAGACATTAATTACGCTTAGTAATAGATAAAAGTACCTTCGTGCTAATTGAGCAAAATCATCCTCCGATTCTTCATCTTCATGATTCACATTCATGAGAGGTGCAACAGGAGTTACTGTATTCGCGTCTGAAGCTGCTAGAGTCCCTTTGGCGATGTCATCATGTCTACTGATAACTCGCTGCAAGTTATCATTCAAAGCCAGACCCTTGCATAGGAGGTCTTCATCTCTGAAAATCCAATACTAGATGTTAACAAGCTGATTTAACTTTAAGATGACCAATAAAGATCAAGAGTCAGATATCCTCTTACACAGTATTATTCACAAGAATCATGACTCGGCTATGGTATGAACGGCACTGATCTACCAAGTCAACAATTATCTCATCCTTCAATCCCTGTACAGTATAATTCAGACTCAATACCCATATATATTTAAGTGTCATTATACACACTAGGTATAATTATGATTATTCAATAGCTATATTAGCTACTATACAAAAAACAACTCAGAAAATTTGCAATCTCACAAAGAAAAGGGAAATAAACTGATGAGCTTAAAACATGTCTAATCACATATGCAACACTTTCTATACGGGTATAAATCAATTTGGTGTTTTCTAGAACATCTTGTAGATAATATATGCAATAAAATTTAATTATCAAGATTGTATATATTGTAAATAACATAGAAGCAAATACATATTAGGAAGTCAAGTGGGTGCATGAGTGTAAGATACAGTATATGAATAGTTTGTTGATATGATAATGATGAAGATATTAATATAGTACTCACTCCGTCCCACCCATATACTCCACTTCCCTTTTATGGATGTCCATTAAATACGCCACATATCAAAACAGAAAACAATTAACTCTTCAAAAGTGGTGGGACCTGTCCACTTTATATCTTTTTACTCTTTCTCCTTAATAATCGTGCCGAACAGTAGCACAACATTCAATAGGGCGGAAGGAATAATAGTTAGTGACTTAGTGGATATATATATATATATATATATATATATATATATGTTACTACTTTGTAAATATAGTGAGATGAGTATTTAGGCAAGAAAATATGTGCTTGCTATATTTTATACGACTTCATTATTATATAGAGAGATATCAAAACAAAACAATCACTCATCATAAGAAAAAAGTGATAATACTAAAAGCTTATTATTTATTAAATCAATCATTAACTTGAGTCCAGAAAAAGCAATTTGTGATGTTGTAGGAATTGGCATGAACACATGCCTTAAAGATTAATAATAAAAGAGTAGATAGATTTTCGATTAAGAAGTTCAACCTGAGGATTTTTGGGATCCAAGGCAGTTAGCATTTCCATAAGAACATCCGCAATCCCCTCGGCATTTAGCATCTCCGGCAAGCTATATCAAACAAAAAATTGCCATATTCAAGATGTGCATTTTAGGAGACCATATCAAAGATGAAAAAATGATAGAAAATTATTGGCAGAAAAGTCGCCCATAATTTTCTAGGCATGAGTCGCATGACATGTAATTTTTACAGTTGCTTGAAAATTGGCTCATTATATACAAAATATCCCTAGTTCACCTTTTGGAAATACACATCAAATGGTGTAGAAACACAGTGTCAATTACACTTTGACCTAGAAAATCATTACTGATACAGTCATAACATTCAGCAACTTTCAAAAGGTTCAACCCATCATGGCTAATCAGAGGCATGGCCACAAATATATATTCTACCCTATGCTATGCCTATGGAAGTTAAAAATATTTATAGGAGAGCAAATATTAGACTCCTTATTCAAGAACTGACATCATAGGAAAAATGGTGGCAATTCAGTAATAAATGATGAGCATATAGTGTGCGTGTGTTAGCCTAGTGGTAGGAGGTTAGTGCCCGAGGCAATAGTCTCAGGTTCGAGTCCTCTGTGACACAGCTTTGTAATTTAAATTTAATGTAATACAATTTTTAAAACATGATGAGCATATACCTGAGTCCAGAGGCATCAGATTCCAGAGAGGCTTGCACAGCAACTTCCTCATATGGAGATGTAGGATGAACTATTGGATGTGTTTGTGGTGGAGTAAATAATGGAACACTATTTTCCTCTCGAGGTGGAAAGTCTACCCCAGCAGACTATTAAATTCAAAACATAATAAATAATTAAGACTAGAAGAATTCCGATTAAGAGAACATGTTCCCTCGATCATAATCCATTCTTGTAATCCCAGTGGGGAAAAAATAACATAACCAATCTAAATCACAACTAGACCCAACAACAGGTCATGTCAAGGCCACATGATTCACAATAGGCTTCTGTAAGTCGGATCAAGGATCAGTCCAACTGCCAGCTCTTATACAGATTACTAACAGATCAGTCAATCAGATTTTTGTAAGAATGTGATAAAAACTGGTACCAACTACTGCATATCCTGGACCAGATTACACAAAGGAGGATTAGATAACTATCTGTCACCTTGCCGATTATGATTAGTTATTTTTCAGATTCAAATTAAAGACATGACCAACGTTCAAGACTTTAGGGGAGAAAAGGTGGTGGTATACAACACTCAGCGAATACTAAATGTAGCTTTAGACGAATAGACCCTGGGTCAAAAGCTTATCAAATTTGGCAATGGCTATAAATTGTTCAAACACAAAAAGGAGATGCTGTTAGATAAATTTTGAAGAGTGCCAAAAAAACAACTATAGAAAACCTTCAAGCACAGATTAGACACGACTCACTACCCCACATACTTCTGCAGGACCACTATGATATGTAAGCATAATTTCTTCCACAACACACGGTAAATTTGAATCCACGTGACATCTATATGCCATAGTCTAGATCTAACTCCTAGTCACCTTTAACTCATTATAAGCAGCAAAATACTGGGGAAACCTTCCCCCGGATCCCCCTAAAGCTTCTTGCCAGGTATCAAGCAAAGTCAGAATCTTCTCTCTCACATTCAAATCAGGCTGCAAATGTATATCATAAAAAGATGAAAGCCAATTAGGTTGTATGGACAGGATGGGAAAGCCAGAGACACCAAGGGACAAAAGAAGTGTATTACCTTCTTTCTAACAATTTTGACCATGTCATGTAAGATATCTCGCTCAGAGATCTGTTGAAACACATGTTCCCCACAATTTTTGCTTAGAGTTTCCAGTACCTGAATCATTACTAATTAGAAATATATGTGACATGAGCATATGATTGTATGTAGATATGCATAATGGTATGCATGTATCTCCTGGTGCACATCATCCAATCGTATTTTATCTAAAAGCACAATCTTTAAGGTAGCAACATATATTTACATATACATATTCTGTTACTAATAAGAAGTCCATGGGAATGGAATTCTTGTCGGCACTCATAACTGGGTAATAATTAAGAAAGTCTTCTCACTTGCATCCCTATCATATTCATCTTATAGCTATCATGAACAGAAATTTCATGAGTTCATTATTCCACCTTCTGGCCTAAAAAGAAGAGCATCATTGGAGATCAGCAACTTCTATTTCTTTGAAATTGGATAACACAGGGACCTATGGATTTTCTCTGTATTCTGAATAGTCAGGTAATAATACCCCACGCCATGATGGTGCACAAGACAAGACAGGAACCCTGCTGGGGAAGTACCTAATGACCTGATCTAGCAATACTTAATATTTTAGATAACCAATAAAATGAGTCCAGAATCATGTCTAATAATATGTTATCAACTTATCATAAATCACATTTGGGTGGTATTTTCATGAAAGCACCAATGAGAAATAATCTTAGCAGAATTTTTTTAGGAAGGTTGGTGCAAATACTACATTATAGATTAACAAATGCCAGAGTTCAGTTTGGAAGTAGAGATTTTCAGCATTTTTTTCATATGGATTAAGCAGGCACAATTTAGGAGAAGACCAGATACTTACAAACAGCGCAAGGAGCTGTATTTTAGGGCTTTTATTCCCCAATTTTTTCTTGAGCGTCTTTATTGCATCCTTGGCTTGCCTACAATATGAATTTTCTAATGAGAAACACCTCATACAGTCAATTATTATTCAACGAAATTCACAGACACGCGTCAAAATTTACAATTAAATATACCCAGGATCCATGTTTATTAGGTCGCATAGCTCTATATTCACTGCCCAATCTGGACCAATCAGCATATCACTAGTAGCCCTTTCAGCAACAGCCGCCCCATTTGCCATATTTTTTCTATTTTGTACTGATGCGCAGTTTCGATACCTAAAGTAACAAATCAAATAACCGTCATCAATTTAATAACACATATGTCAGCGGAAAAATGGATCTAAGGCAAGCATAAATAACCGAAAAAAAACAGAAGTAACAGTTACAATCAAGAAAATCAAGGATACATCAGCACATGAACAAACTTTACATTGTACATGTAGAAATGAAAAGTGGGCAAGAAAAGAAGTGACAGCAAAAATATAACAACTACACCTAGCTCAGATATATTTACTGATTATATCTAAATTATGAGGAGTAACCAGAACCAGCAGAGGCATTAGATAACCAAAAACCTAAATCCTGCAAACCAAACAATAAATGGCAACGAAAATCTAATTCCTTCCATCTCATCCAACCTAAATGTAGTTCAGAAAATAATCAAAAAACAGGAAATGGGATAAAATCCATAACCAACATTCATAAACCCAAGCTTATCAAAAAGCCAAATTCAAGAACGCAGAGCAACAAACAAAAAGAAATAGACCCCCAAAATTCCAAAATCTAACACAGTCACAATTCAAAGAAAATAAAGCAAGAAGACCTCAACGATCATACCTTTCTTAATTCTTACGAAAAGAAAAATACACAATTCGAATATGCAACGAAGATCGAGAACAAACAAAATCAAATCAAGCCGGCGAGAACTCTACATAAATCAATAAAGAAAAAAAAGGCAAGGATCTCCCAAACATTACCTACCTGCCAGAAACCTCCAGTCTTTTCAAGTCAAAAGAGGGCCAAAGCCAAAATGGGTGTGTGTGCAAAATTCTTTACACTATGTAGGGAAGAAACAAAGTAGATTGGGTGTGATGTCCGTGAAGAATTTGTATATATTAGTGCGTGTTTTGTGGGATCTTGTGCGAGCAATGCGTGTGACAAAGTTTCAACCTTTGAAGCTTATATCACAACACAGGCGAAGAAAATGAAAACTTTGCACAGAATATCTTGTTTAAGGACGCGTTTGGCTAAATTAATATTCTTTCTTATTTCCCATTTTCGTTTTACAACATTATTATTTAATTATTTAACAACAAAAGAACTCAATAATTTCACCTAAAAATATGCTTCTATTAAAATACTGTAGTTTCTAATGTTAAATATTGATTAGGTTGCTACACGGTCAACTTAATCCATTAAATTCTCTTGAAATATAAGTATTAAACTCAATACCTTTATCAACAACTACATAGAATTATATTTGTACTTGCATCAACCTGTTATTTTAGTTTATTTTGTGTGTGTTTTGTTCCTAGAAAAGCATGTCGGAAACAATCATTATTATCAAATTGAAGTTTTTAATTTTCTTTTCTTCCTACGCATGAAGGGAAGCCGACCTTAACCTTATGTTTTATTGCGCCCTTTTGGCTAATGGATAGGTGTCAGTCCACGGGCAGGAACGAATGCATAATTTTATTTTAAGGGTATCTATTTTGTATACATGTGGAGCAATGATTGACGAGACGACGTGATTAATTCTTGAGTTGCGCGCTAGGATGACAGGTGAGTTATTCATGCTGCGGTGAAAGGTATTGTGCCGAAAATTTATCGACTGTAAAAACTAAAAAATATTAAAATTTTCAGATGAGGATCTAGCACCCCTGTGTCTGCCAGTGTTCTCGAGAACAATTGACTGGTGTTTGACGGTTGTTATTAGGTTATTATTTGTTTTTTAGTTTATTTTAATGTTCTCGGCTATTAATCTACATGGAAAGCGTGTGGAATATCGATTGCATTTCTTTATGTGGAAACGCGACTTTCTGTTTTCAAATTGACCAGCATGTTGGGTCGGATCGCTATCGAATTAAATTAATAGCGACTCGACATGTTAAGATCAAATTAATTTGAACTTGATTTATTAAGATCATTCTTAACAATTAAGCTTGATTTCGAACACGAATGAACACGATAATTTCATATTGACTCGACATGTTATTGATATGATAAAAGAAATTAAACGACATACAAAAATCATAATTGTTTTTATAACAATGATAGTAATATATAATTTTTGATTTTACTCAACATATTTACATTTATATCTAAAGAAAATGCATTGTATTCGTTGAAAAATATTAAATAATTAGTGTCCAAAATATAATACAGATTTAGCGATTCATAATTGTTAAATTTGAATACTATAATGTTTGCATGAATAAGAAAATACTAAGTATAATATTATTCTATTCGTTTGTCGGCAAATAAAAAATGAAGCTGAGCACACAGACGGAGAGAGGGGTGGCTGGCACTCAAAAATTAAAGCTTTCATGTATATATATAAAGGTTTGGATAGATAGTTTGTTAGTTATGTTTTAAAATAATTGTTTTATTAAGTTTAATTAAGTATCTTAATTTGTAACTTAATATCATTATATATAAATATGTTAACTTTGTTAAGTTAATATTATAGATCTTAACATTTATTAGCACATAATTTATGTTTACTTGCAATTGAAAGTTGCAACCCTGCTATTTTTCAAAAATATTTCTTCGATTTTTTATATATTATTTAATATGATTTGTGGCTTATATTTTCTATTTCAACATCGGTTAATGAAGTCCGAGTGTGATTATTTTGTAAGATCTAAATTGTTCTTTATATTTTAATTCATATACAAATATTTATTGTTCTTTATTTTTTCTACAATTTAATTATTTCAATATGTTATATAGTAGTAATATTTAGAGATTTGGAATTTATAATTAATAGCCAATTAAATTGGTCATACATGATCTCAACTTTTTGTCTTTTGATTGCAGTGTATTTTTTTATACTTCATGTTTATTTTTAAAAAAATAGTTTTTTAAAGAGTAATCTTGTACTTTTTATATATAGGTTCATCAATCAAAATAATGAAGTATAAAACATCGTTTTTCAATGATAACAAGAAACGCCTACAAAGTTTTCTTAATTGTGGATAAGAATTGTAGAAAGTTTCTACCAGCTTGGTATAAGAATTTTTTTGGTTGATTAGAATACCGACCTACAAAAAATGTTGCATATTGTTTTCTTTTTGTATAATTTTATAATTTTGATATTGAAAAAGTTCGCCACTTAATTAGAATTTCTGGCTCCGTCTCTGACCGAGCACAATCTGAATATGGTGATGCATGGCTTTGAAGTTTAAATGCTACCATTAAAACTATTAGCACCTTTAAATCAAATATCAGTTGTATTTATACTTTTGGTCTATACCAATTGTTTTGAAGGATTTTTATGAATATCTTAAAGTGCTACTATTAAACAATACTCATTTTGTTCTATTCAATATGCCTAATAATATGTCTTGTGTCTATTTGGATAGGGTTGTGTATTCAATTTAAAATTCCCTAATCTTTAAATTTTAAATATTCGAATTCAAATTTGAATTAAAATTTTGGATACATAAATCTGACTTAAGTATTTTGGATAAATTAAAATTATTCTTATTTGTAGATATTTATTAAGTATTATTATAATTAATGAAAAAATCGAATATTTCGGATATTTAAATTATATTAAATTATAAAATTAAAATATAATAATATGTAATGAATATATATAAATTAAAATTTTGCGTAGTACCTGATCGGATATCAGATACTATCCGAACCCGAAAATACTAAAATATGAAAATTAAAATCCAACTCGAAAATAAAAAAATTGGGTAATCAAGTATCCAAACTTAATCAAATATCGAGTATTATCCAAAATACCTAATACCTTATCTCGAATAGACAACCTTAAATTTATCATACTTTTGGTTTTTAACGTCTCATTCAATATGATGAGGTTTTTGCCACTTTCTATATTTTTGATCTTTATCTTAATAATTGTGTCAAATAGCAATGGAAGATAGAAAGTGTATCTAATATTAATTACTTCATCTACAAGAAGATTGATGTGAGAAAGTCAACATATATTTTTAATAAAATTAAAATATTTTTTAGTGGATAAAGAGATACATAAAGTAGAATATATATGTGAGGTTTAAAATAATATTCATTCCTTTTATTTATTTAGACATATTTTTCTTTTTGAATTGTTCCAATTATTTAAACGATTTTTTTATTTGATAAATTTAAAAGCACAAAACATCACCTTCAAAATTAATATAACTAAATATTGATCTATATGCTAAAAGTAAATGTGTGTAAATAATTAGGATAAAGTGAGAGATCAATAAATATTAATAACACACTTTTTATCAACGTATACGATTGAACAAATAATTGATTTCATAACAAATAATTGATTTCATAAGGCCCAATTACAAATATTTTAGGCCCATTGAGTTAATTATTAAATTTAATTGTGAAAAAAACACATAGTGATAAAGTACACACAGCATTCCATTACCTGGCATAGAGGTTTATTCTTTTCCATTGAAATAATTAATGTTGATTAAGTTCACGTTTCTTTAGTGGGGATTTGAAGTTAGTTAGTGAGAGGCCAACTTTTGGATGAGTTAGGTTTGCTTCTAGAATTTGGCACATTTAATTATTCCTTCTATAACTGTTATCTATATCTACTAACTTGACACAATTTATAAATTATAATATGTAACAAATCAATAATAATTTATTTTATACAAATTTACAATTAAAATTGACTAAAAACACAAATACACAATTATTATAAAATACATAAGTAATATATATTGAATTCACTTATTTTTATTTTAGTGATCAATTATAGGTTTTTACGATTTAATTATTTTGAAATTATAATTGAGTCGTGGTTACCACACTTCACGGTTCACAATCAGAACATTCAAAGCACTTTTAATTTTGAACAACCAATTCTAATTCACAATCAGAACATTCAAAGCACTTTTAATTTTGAACAACCAATTCTAATTTTTGTAAAAGAAAAATGTTGAGAAACTGACTGTTCAGACATGCCATTTCACAATTTCGAACTTTTAGAAATGAAACCGAACCGTCATCTACATTATTACGGTTCAGAACCGAATTTTCAAGAATAGTTATTGTTGCCAAAACTATATGATATTCTAACCCAATAAATTCACCTAATATACTGAGCAAGCTCTATATCAAGTCATAGCAAGTTTGTATCGAGCTGTACTGGATTAGCCCAGTCATGTTGCCAACTATATAAGTGAGCTAGAAATGGTGTGTTCATCTAAAGACATTGATTGATATAAATGGCTACAATATTGCTTGTCTAATAGAGGAAACACATAAAGATATTTCAATTAGTAATAGTTGTACTAATAAAAGCAAGAATAAAATAATTTACACCAATCTATCCCCAAAATTTATTACTATTGAGTGCCCAACTATGATCTGTTTCCAAAATAAATAATGAATGCCTGAAGAGGAACACTTTTATTCACTATGCAGACTTGCTTCTTCTCGAATGGAAAAGGTGCCAGCAAGTGAATCCATGTTTTCTCCTGCAAATTTCAACCAACAAAAATATTTCTTGTTATCTCAAATCAAATTTAACTACTGAAGTTTAGCTTCATCTTAATGTTTATCTGAAATAATTAATCGCCACCAATAAAATTTGTTTACTCAAATAAGTTTACTCAAATCCATCAATTTTTGCTATAAAAGGTTGAATATTAAATGCATGATTACCTCAAATCAAGAAAATGATTAGCCAAGCAAATAAACAACAATGGAGATAAGAAAGAAATTAAGGATTTTCCTTTTCAAATTTTTTATGTTCTCAAATCAGTAATCAGAATAAAAAAACAGAGTATGCATCAAATTCTCAAATAAAATAGTAAACCAGTATTCAGTTAGTTAGAAAAAATAACATTTTTCGATTTAAAAAAAATTGAAATTCTTAGCTCTGTAAATATTCATTACCTTCCGCGGGAATCGCTACGGCTGCAACCGCCGCCGCTGTTACTGCTGACGGTGGAGGTGGTGGTGGTGGCGCCGCTTTTGCTGCTATCACTATCGCTCGAACCCGTGAATTTCTTCTTCCGCCAATCCCACTCACCACCAACCTTCAATCCCTCCGGCTTCGGAGAAACTCTCCCGCTATTACCACTACCAATTTTCTTCTTCTTCTTAGATGGAAACGCACACGGGAAGACCATATTCAGAAGCCCCTTATCCTCGAAGCTCGGATCCTTATCAAATCTCTTGTCCTCTTCCTTCTTCAACTCCGCCGCCCCGAAATTCTGGGGGGATTGATTCTCCTCTCTGTGGTGATGCTCGACTATATCTCTCAACGAGAGCTCGTACGAAGACTCCGGCATGTTCCTCACCATCTCCATGAGCTCCGACCTCCCCCTGGCGATGGCTTGAGCACGAGAATCCGGCGAGAGCGAGCGGTAATCAGCACCGAGGAGCGGGCGCGATGTGCTCCGCGGCCATAGACGTGGGGAGGCCGCGGCGGAATCATCGGTCCCCGTGGGTGATCGGTGATGAATAGGCGTGAATTGGACCTCGCTGTAGCAATCCCGATGAGTAATTTGGTGCTCCTGGGATAATATACCATTTTTGTGGACTAAATTGATAGGGGCAGGGTTTTGGCGAGTGTAAGCGTACATGGTTGTTTGGTGTGAAGCTTTGAGTGGGAAATGGAGAAGAGGATGGTAGTTTCTTGAATGACTTAAAGTGTGTTTAATGATAGAGAAGAGACTGGAGAGGTTTTCAATTGGTGTTGGTAAATTACTATTTAGTACATACTTAATTAGTCAAGGGTTTCTAGATTCAGCCCTTTCTGTTTTTCAATAACTTTATTATTGGAAAATCACAATAGTAACTCTAAAATTTCAATTTTGAACTACCCTATCAAACAAATTAAAAAATTAAAACATAATACTTCTTCTATCTGCGAAAAGAAAAGTGTGCTGTGATTATATCACATTTAATAATTATTAAATCCACTAGATTATGAAAATAGATTATGACAGAGGGACTAATATAATAAATTTAATAATTATTAAATTCAATACATTATAAAAATAGATTATGACAGATGGAGTAATATATTAAATTTGAAAATATATTATATAAAAATAGTGTGCTGTGATTATATTAAATTTAAAAAGAGATTATAAAAATACATTTTTTCATGACAGATGGTGTGATATATTAAATTTAACAATTATTAAATCCAATAAACGTACTCTCCTTACTATTACTTGCCACATGATAGATATTAATTTTTTGATAAAATTATATTAATTATAATATTCCATTTAGAATTTATTAATTATGTATAAAATTACAATTAATATAAATTTTTAAAATGTAATATTTTTTTTAATTTAATGTTGGTTTTATTTATTTTCAAATTTAAATTTAAATTAAATTTCATATTTATGTATTCTAATTCTAAATATCATTTTTTAATTAATGTATTTAAATTATAATTTTTTTTAAATTAAAATTAATATAATTAAATGCCCTACACGACAATCATGTAGCATTGCATAAGCCGTGAAGACATTAGGACGTCCACCGTTAATAGAAGATTGAAAATGTTAAATTTGAATAGAAAAATAATAAAATAGTAATAAAATTGTGTCTTAATTTATCTATTAAGTAATAATTTCTTAAAAGGTGAATATGATGAGTACAAAATGATACTCCCTCCGATTTGTCAAAAATGGCGATAAGCAATCCGATACGGTGACTAAGAATATGATGAATGCAAAATTAAATAAAAATTATAAATATATAAAGAAAACAGAAAATAAATTCATAGAAAATATTAAAAAACTAATATCTTAAGTTTTACCACAATAGTTAAACATAAAAACATATCCATAACATATAAATAGTCAATTATATCTCTAAATTATTTTCAAATGACTAATCCTCATCCTCTTCCTCTTCAATATCATATAAATAGTTAACTCCAACATACATCTTTTTAAAAAAAAAAAAGTTAACTCCAACATAATCATCCTTTTCAATATCATCCAAGGAAGCAAATCCCTCCACCTCTTCTCTTTTGGATTCCTCAAGATTATGGAGCAGAACTTGCAGATATTTGTTTAATAATACTTGTAATAGTAGTATAGTACTTACCATATACAGAGTGCGTCAACTTAAAAAAAAAGAAGGCTGTTGGAGGCACTGTATACAGAACTTAAGATATACAGAGTGCGTCAACTTAAAAAAAAAAATATTGTTGGAGATAGCAGGAAGTCGTCGCCGGCTGCTGGAAGTCGCCGGAGTATTCTGGCCGTAGGTCGCTGCCACTATAGGTTAGAGAAAGGAGGCTGGATATTGCCATATTGGGAAAAAAATTCCTAACTTGACTTATATTTAGTTGGGCAGGGTCAATGGGTCAGGTCAGCGCACCTACAAAACTAAATGGCGGCCCAATATCCACATAACCTGCCATAACTGTCATAACAGCCATGGGCATGACGGCCGCCACAAGATGCCATGAAAATCTGCCATGCCATACCATGGCGGAATCCATAAAAACCGCCACCGCCATCCGCCATAACCCAGCTATGGCGGTTATTTAACAACACTGATCAAAAATAGAGGAGAAAGGACAAAAGAAAACGAAACGCTTCAGTTAATCATCACAGTAGTATAGACTATAGAAAATGAGGCAAGCCAAGTTCATATCATGGGAAAAGTAGGAACTCAAGACTGCAACTTCTCTTCATAAGCAGAGCAGTAAAAGAATGTGCAACTCAGATAGCATTCCATTGCAAACGCCAACTTTTTTTTAAGAGAAAAGCATGTAATATATTCTTATCATAACCTACAATGATAACTTTGCCTTAGTAATTTAAGTAACAATTTCTCAAATTTTGCTTAAAAAATGTGCCCTACAATGTTGTGTCGCATATATTATTTAGATGTGATCTTCATAAGGGATTTTAAGTACACAATCACCACCAATAAACTAGTTGAAAGTGACACTTCAAGTGGCAACACAAGCAATATTCTTTATCCCATATCTCAATGGACTTCACTAACTTTCTATCACTTTATGCTAAATTTATTACACTCGGTTATTCACAGATGTCTGACAAGTTGTTACATTCTACCTTACCTTAGTTCTCTTGGTGAGACAAATCAGAACAAAATACATGCATAGGAAAAAACATCTTGAAGATGGGAAAAGCAAAATTTAAATATGTGAAGCCATGAAAAGAATTTATATTAGTACCAGACAAGTTTAAGTAAAAGAATTTTTGAAGGATGCTCCGCAGTAAGGTAATTTCACCAGAAATGAGGAAGCTAATTTTTTTTATGATAAAAAGGCAAGATGTGGAAAGGGTGGAAAAGTGGGCCCACCAGTTGCTGCCTTCAAAGTGTTCCGTGCTTATCCAACTTCAAGTAGAACTTGAGTTTTCCGTTCATGCAAAATATCTTTCTCGGGCATCAGTGTAATGGCAGTTCCCACTTTTCAAGTGCTTTTCAGTATTTTCCTTCCTTCAGAAAAGGAAATGAGTAAATAGAATCCAATCAGCAACTTAGCCAAATTAGCACTTACAAATGTATTAGAAAGAGGAATAAAAGAAGAGAAAGAAAGCATCATGATGTATGAAAGAACATACTGCAAAAAGAGTTTTTGTCTAAATCTGCAAAGA
The DNA here is from genome assembly GCA_026898415.1 of Leonotis leonurus. NCBI lineage: Eukaryota > Viridiplantae > Streptophyta > Magnoliopsida > Lamiales > Lamiaceae > Leonotis > Leonotis leonurus. The sequence continues at coordinate 16,281 of JAPKLX010001627.1, forward strand.
TTTCTTCCTCTCGGCATGCAATTACTAGAGCAACAGTCAATTTGACAAGTTCGTAGAATTTACCATCTGTGGACCATGGTAGATATGAAATAAATAAGCATATAGTGAAGAAACCATCAAATGGTTGACAGAATCATCCCAATGGAGCAACAATTTGAGGCTCACATAAAATTTCTCATTCCGCTCAAGAATCATTAAACTTCTCCCGTAACATACCTCAATCTCCAATTAGAGTAATCAGTCACAAAAATAACTAGCTTTCTATCAGTCATAGCCGATGTGATGTATGAGTGAGTTAAGGCTACCTCCTTTAGTCATCACAACCAGCCATTTCTCTTATCCAACTTCTTGATTGATCTTCTTAGTGCCACTGGTTATTTCATTATATTAGGAGTTACATTATAAATGCTTATCAGAAATGGTTCGCTTCCAATGACAGTCAATCTGTTGAAATAAACCGGAAAAGCTATTCTGACCGCCCAAAAGTAGAGAAAATCTAGCGCTCAAGGGTTTAAATGAGAAAGCACAACATTATATGATTTATATCTTAACAACTATCTAAAAATCGATGCATTTACTAAGGTCACAACAGAAGGCAAATACGAATACGATACGGGGACGAAAAAACGTACATTTCCAAAAACATAGGATACAAATACAGCCAAAATACATTTACATATTAATAATGAACACAAATTAATAAGTACTAAGAAGTAAACTGCCTAGTGCCTACCCAACCCATATAATGACACAAATCATATAGATACGAGCCCAGAGAGCACACGAACCCCAAGGCCCGAAATCTCAAAAGCCCAATATACTAATTATTAATCATTAAATAATTAATATAATAAAGAAACAAGAAGTAAACCCTAAACTAAATATACACGCCGCCCTCTCCCCTAACCATCGGTTCTCTCTCTTTCCTCCAGTCTTGCATCAGTTCTTTCTCCATCATCTGCCATTGTTCAGAGTCACCAGCACCACCCAACAAGATAGGTAAAAAATGTCCTCTAACTTATGGAAAATTAACCGTCGTGAAGCCATGGAAAAATGCCGAGTCCACTAGAAAAGTGAATAACCAGGTACATATTTCACACCCTAGCATTATAGATACAAATGTATCTAAAAATGCCCAAAACGTTTTTTGTAGATCAGAATACGTATTTCAGCCATGTTTATTTTAATTTTTTTAATAAAAACATATCCAATACATATTTTAGGCGTATTTTGCCGTTTTCGTATTTAATACGTCCCAGAACAAGGACGACTGCCATTTTGGTGTAACCGTGCTTCTTAGCTATTTATCAAAGCAGAGAGAATTAATCTTAACAAATAATTTACCATAAAAAATTAACATTAAAGTACAACCACTAAGTAATTAGTTCGACTTTACGAAACTAAAGTTTAGGAGTAAACTTTATATTAATAAACGAGATATCCAACTAGAGTAATCAGTTACAAAATATAACTAGCTTTCTATCAGTCATAGCTTAGTGATGTGATGTATGAGTTAAGGGTACGTTCTCTAGTCAATAGTCATCACAACCAACCATTGCTCTCATCCAACTTGATTAATCTTCTTAGTGCCATTGGCTATTTCAATTATATTAGGAGCCACATAACTCCTAAAAGGTTTATCAGAAATAGTTCGCTTCCTATGTCAATCAAGGCACCAACACCAATTGAGGACAACCGAAAAGCTATTCTAACCTAGCACTCATGGTTTTATATCATATAGCACAACTGAAGACAATACGTAATAAAGTGCGGTGCTACATCAGCTTCTACATAAATTGCCTGCATTAGGTAGGGTTTGATTTCCTTTTTGTTCTGCCGTCAACAAGGTACTGAGGACGACGTCATATCTCTGGGAGAGAAGCACAGACTCCGGTCATCCTCAGAAGCCTAACTTGTTATGTTCTCATATTATTACTCATTCCATTTTCATTCACCAACCAATTAAATTCACATATATAATCAACAATTAATTGTAAAAGACTCTCAAATCCAACAATTCAATGGCCAATTTTGTGAATCATCCAACACATTAATAGACTGAATTTAGCAAATTTAACATCACCGAAGCATAGAGCATATATTAACAAAACCCTTTAGCACAAGCAACACAACTATGCATCCACCTAAAAACATTGAAATTGAAAATTTACCTCAGCAAGGAAATTTCTCTGATCTTCGAATTTTACAGCAAGATTCCTCCTATTCTCTAGTTCCTCATCGCTAATCGTGATTTTGTTGCCAGATAAGCCACCTTGTCTGAGCAATTCGCCTTTGCTCAAGGCTTCGACTGTAGATTCGGGTCGGGAAAATTAACATCTTCGAACGGAAGGTATGGATTCAATGAAATTGAGCGTTTTACGGTCTTGTTCTTGTAGTCGCTAAATTTCATTAATGTTAGAATCGAAAATTCTTAACGAGGGTTTTGGGTCCTTTCGATTCAATCAAAGATTCTTAGGCTCAGAGAATGAAAAGCAAAGATAGTTTTCAACTCTTCACCTTCATGTTCAAAAGATCGAGCCGAACCCTAATCAAAACGGTAATCTCGTAGAAAACGATTTTAAAAATATGGAATCTTCAATCGTCAATTTCAAATGGTAATCGTCGATTCCACGGTTACCTCAATTTTTTTTACTCAAATCAATTTATTTTTATATTATATATTAGGGGTGGGTCGGTACGGCATACCGAAAATATTTTGTCATACCGTATACCGTACCGAAAAATACGGTATGAAATATTGTATACCGATACCGTACCGAACATGTTCGGTATACCGAACTTCGGTATACCGAAAGTTCGGTATACCAATCGCCGATACCGTTACCGTGCCGAACTTTCGGCATGCCATACCGAATTCACGGTATACCGTTCATGCCGAAATTTCACGGTATACCGTTCATG
>JAPKLX010001629.1:0-19200 GCA_026898415.1 Leonotis leonurus
CCTCTTACAATTCTCTTGTTTTTCAGGTCTCTCTCTCTCTCTCTCTCCACTCTATTTCATTTCATTTCATTTATCTTTCTGTCTGAACCAACCAAGAATTATGGTATTGAAACATTATCTTGAACCCTAACTATTAAGCTTACTTGGCTCAAAATATATATTATCCCTCTCTTGATAGTGCTGATGATGATAGCTTAGATACATAACATGCTTTGATGGATTCAAGAATTTACAGCTTTCTTATCCTTCAAATACTCAATGGTGATTATAGGCTGCTCGGCTATTAGGCCCACCGGCAAGATTTGAATCTTCAAAGCTTAAGGTGTTGTTTGTGGGGGAAGAAGCAAGAAGGCCTACAAGAGTGGTGCCAAGAACCTACACTCTCTCCCATTGTGACTTCACTGCTGATCTTACCCTAACCATTTCAAACATAATTCAGCGCGATCAAGTAATGTCTCTTCCTTTACTTCATTTGATGCTCTCAGCCTCAATGCTCTAACCGTATACACTTACTGCAGTTGAAAGGGTGGTATAGTAAAGACGACGTCGTTGCAGAATGGACTAATGTGAATGGTGAACTGTTCCTCAACATTCACTGCTATGTTAGTGGCCCAAACCCTTTATCTGCTATGGCTGCAGAGTTAAGATACCTCATTTTCTCCAAAGAACTGCCATTGGTAAGCATTAACTGCACTTACATAATTACATTCATGTCTGAACACTTGAATTAAGGTCAGAGAATGTGACATTGAGAGTTTCCAGGTTCTTGAAGCTCTCTTGTATGGAGATGCAGAGTTTTTCAGAGAGCATCAACAATTAATGGATGCTTTAGTGAGAGTGTATTTTCATTCTAGTTCAAACAAGTATAACCGTAGGGAGTGTTGGGGTCCCTTAAAGGATGCTGCTTTGGTAACTATTTCATCACAACTTCAAATTGTGTTTGAACAACAATCTTTTGTCTATATATGTCTGAGAATGTTGCTGCTTTGCAGGGAAAAGGAGTGGATATGATCAATGGCTACTTACACGCAAGCAAGGAAACTTCGTGCGAGCACAAGTTCTGGGGAAGCCCAAAGTCAATCTTTCAAGCACTCGTCACCTTCCTGCTGTAATTTAACGAACACGGGAAGGAGAAGAAGACGAGGACAACGATGAAGGTTTTCAACCTCGAACCAATGAGGTGTCGAAACGTATAAATGGATGAGTTGAGGTTCTTACAAGCATGAATTTGTATTATGGGTCATTCGATTCTTCTGTATGTAGCATACTCAGATGATTTCTTGATTGCTAATTCTTGTTCAAAGAAGATTATTGCACTTTAAAAGCCACATTGTTGAGGAATTATCAAATGCAGTTCAAGAATATGTTTCAACACTTAGTATAACTACGAATCTCTATAACAAGAAATCAGTATTAGCACACTTCAACTCAGAACAAATGTAAGTGTTGAACAATAGAAGCCGAATAGACTATTAACAAAGGGAAAAAAACAATCTAAATCCACAATCTCATATCTCGGAAGTTGAGGTTCATTTCAACATAATAGGGAGAAGAGGTCCATAGGCATAACAAAAGAAATCCCAATGATGTGCAGAGAGCAAGCAATCTGTGCATAGTATCAGCCCAAAGAAAATCGCAACTTAGGAGGACCGATTCGGTTTGGGTGATGATGACTTGGCCTTAGCAAAATCAACGAGGTCCTTGAAGAGGACATCTTCGGATTTTTCTGGTTTTGATGGAGTTGTTTTGATAGAGAGATTCTGGGTTTGCCCGACTAAGCTATCGTAAGAAGAGCCTGATCCACTACTTGAATGAGATGGCCCGCCACCTTGCTCGAAGAACTGTTGTCTCTGGTTGTACCTGGAAGGTGGTGGCGGAATGTTGCCTGCTGGAGCATCCCAAGGAGCTGAAGGCATATTGTCAGTCGATTTGCTTGAAGGGGCAGGTTCTTCGTATGTTGGTTTAGGAGCAAACATTGATGCTGTCGGATTAATGAAGTCATCATCTTGGGGCGTTGGATTTGGTGGAGGAACCGAGTTGTGGTTGGTTGAAGGAGGCGGGACTGGAGTAGTTGCAGATCCTGATGCTCTGGAGGATCGTTCTGCCTCATAGGTGTCACCACTGAGATAATCAACCAAGGCAGAATCGGAACTAACCGGCTTCTTGGATGATGGTGGAGGAGGAAGAAGAGGGCTGACATGCAAAGGCTCTTTCTTCACAACTGCAGGATTCTTGCCCAGTCCTTGCGCAGTATCCCTTGACGATCTAGAAATGTCATTTCGATTAACTTGTTATGGCCCATACAATGAAATAAAGCAATAATGGCAAGGAAAGACAACGAAACACATGTTGGTTGTTAGGATTTCTATGGAAGAGTATTTGATGCATAAAGACATTAAAAAACAAAGAGATATAGAATGAAGAGTATTTGCTGCATAAAGCAGTATAAGAGGTACAAACCCACAGGGGAAGAGTATGGAAGAATCCATATCATAGCAACAAATAAGACATTAATTACGCTTAGTAATAGATAAAAGTACCTTCGTGCTAATTGAGCAAAATCATCCTCCGATTCTTCATCTTCATGATTCACATTCATGAGAGGTGCAACAGGAGTTACTGTATTCGCGTCTGAAGCTGCTAGAGTCCCTTTGGCGATGTCATCATGTCTACTGATAACTCGCTGCAAGTTATCATTCAAAGCCAGACCCTTGCATAGGAGGTCTTCATCTCTGAAAATCCAATACTAGATGTTAACAAGCTGATTTAACTTTAAGATGACCAATAAAGATCAAGAGTCAGATATCCTCTTACACAGTATTATTCACAAGAATCATGACTCGGCTATGGTATGAACGGCACTGATCTACCAAGTCAACAATTATCTCATCCTTCAATCCCTGTACAGTATAATTCAGACTCAATACCCATATATATTTAAGTGTCATTATACACACTAGGTATAATTATGATTATTCAATAGCTATATTAGCTACTATACAAAAAACAACTCAGAAAATTTGCAATCTCACAAAGAAAAGGGAAATAAACTGATGAGCTTAAAACATGTCTAATCACATATGCAACACTTTCTATACGGGTATAAATCAATTTGGTGTTTTCTAGAACATCTTGTAGATAATATATGCAATAAAATTTAATTATCAAGATTGTATATATTGTAAATAACATAGAAGCAAATACATATTAGGAAGTCAAGTGGGTGCATGAGTGTAAGATACAGTATATGAATAGTTTGTTGATATGATAATGATGAAGATATTAATATAGTACTCACTCCGTCCCACCCATATACTCCACTTCCCTTTTATGGATGTCCATTAAATACGCCACATATCAAAACAGAAAACAATTAACTCTTCAAAAGTGGTGGGACCTGTCCACTTTATATCTTTTTACTCTTTCTCCTTAATAATCGTGCCGAACAGTAGCACAACATTCAATAGGGCGGAAGGAATAATAGTTAGTGACTTAGTGGATATATATATATATATATATATATATATATATATGTTACTACTTTGTAAATATAGTGAGATGAGTATTTAGGCAAGAAAATATGTGCTTGCTATATTTTATACGACTTCATTATTATATAGAGAGATATCAAAACAAAACAATCACTCATCATAAGAAAAAAGTGATAATACTAAAAGCTTATTATTTATTAAATCAATCATTAACTTGAGTCCAGAAAAAGCAATTTGTGATGTTGTAGGAATTGGCATGAACACATGCCTTAAAGATTAATAATAAAAGAGTAGATAGATTTTCGATTAAGAAGTTCAACCTGAGGATTTTTGGGATCCAAGGCAGTTAGCATTTCCATAAGAACATCCGCAATCCCCTCGGCATTTAGCATCTCCGGCAAGCTATATCAAACAAAAAATTGCCATATTCAAGATGTGCATTTTAGGAGACCATATCAAAGATGAAAAAATGATAGAAAATTATTGGCAGAAAAGTCGCCCATAATTTTCTAGGCATGAGTCGCATGACATGTAATTTTTACAGTTGCTTGAAAATTGGCTCATTATATACAAAATATCCCTAGTTCACCTTTTGGAAATACACATCAAATGGTGTAGAAACACAGTGTCAATTACACTTTGACCTAGAAAATCATTACTGATACAGTCATAACATTCAGCAACTTTCAAAAGGTTCAACCCATCATGGCTAATCAGAGGCATGGCCACAAATATATATTCTACCCTATGCTATGCCTATGGAAGTTAAAAATATTTATAGGAGAGCAAATATTAGACTCCTTATTCAAGAACTGACATCATAGGAAAAATGGTGGCAATTCAGTAATAAATGATGAGCATATAGTGTGCGTGTGTTAGCCTAGTGGTAGGAGGTTAGTGCCCGAGGCAATAGTCTCAGGTTCGAGTCCTCTGTGACACAGCTTTGTAATTTAAATTTAATGTAATACAATTTTTAAAACATGATGAGCATATACCTGAGTCCAGAGGCATCAGATTCCAGAGAGGCTTGCACAGCAACTTCCTCATATGGAGATGTAGGATGAACTATTGGATGTGTTTGTGGTGGAGTAAATAATGGAACACTATTTTCCTCTCGAGGTGGAAAGTCTACCCCAGCAGACTATTAAATTCAAAACATAATAAATAATTAAGACTAGAAGAATTCCGATTAAGAGAACATGTTCCCTCGATCATAATCCATTCTTGTAATCCCAGTGGGGAAAAAATAACATAACCAATCTAAATCACAACTAGACCCAACAACAGGTCATGTCAAGGCCACATGATTCACAATAGGCTTCTGTAAGTCGGATCAAGGATCAGTCCAACTGCCAGCTCTTATACAGATTACTAACAGATCAGTCAATCAGATTTTTGTAAGAATGTGATAAAAACTGGTACCAACTACTGCATATCCTGGACCAGATTACACAAAGGAGGATTAGATAACTATCTGTCACCTTGCCGATTATGATTAGTTATTTTTCAGATTCAAATTAAAGACATGACCAACGTTCAAGACTTTAGGGGAGAAAAGGTGGTGGTATACAACACTCAGCGAATACTAAATGTAGCTTTAGACGAATAGACCCTGGGTCAAAAGCTTATCAAATTTGGCAATGGCTATAAATTGTTCAAACACAAAAAGGAGATGCTGTTAGATAAATTTTGAAGAGTGCCAAAAAAACAACTATAGAAAACCTTCAAGCACAGATTAGACACGACTCACTACCCCACATACTTCTGCAGGACCACTATGATATGTAAGCATAATTTCTTCCACAACACACGGTAAATTTGAATCCACGTGACATCTATATGCCATAGTCTAGATCTAACTCCTAGTCACCTTTAACTCATTATAAGCAGCAAAATACTGGGGAAACCTTCCCCCGGATCCCCCTAAAGCTTCTTGCCAGGTATCAAGCAAAGTCAGAATCTTCTCTCTCACATTCAAATCAGGCTGCAAATGTATATCATAAAAAGATGAAAGCCAATTAGGTTGTATGGACAGGATGGGAAAGCCAGAGACACCAAGGGACAAAAGAAGTGTATTACCTTCTTTCTAACAATTTTGACCATGTCATGTAAGATATCTCGCTCAGAGATCTGTTGAAACACATGTTCCCCACAATTTTTGCTTAGAGTTTCCAGTACCTGAATCATTACTAATTAGAAATATATGTGACATGAGCATATGATTGTATGTAGATATGCATAATGGTATGCATGTATCTCCTGGTGCACATCATCCAATCGTATTTTATCTAAAAGCACAATCTTTAAGGTAGCAACATATATTTACATATACATATTCTGTTACTAATAAGAAGTCCATGGGAATGGAATTCTTGTCGGCACTCATAACTGGGTAATAATTAAGAAAGTCTTCTCACTTGCATCCCTATCATATTCATCTTATAGCTATCATGAACAGAAATTTCATGAGTTCATTATTCCACCTTCTGGCCTAAAAAGAAGAGCATCATTGGAGATCAGCAACTTCTATTTCTTTGAAATTGGATAACACAGGGACCTATGGATTTTCTCTGTATTCTGAATAGTCAGGTAATAATACCCCACGCCATGATGGTGCACAAGACAAGACAGGAACCCTGCTGGGGAAGTACCTAATGACCTGATCTAGCAATACTTAATATTTTAGATAACCAATAAAATGAGTCCAGAATCATGTCTAATAATATGTTATCAACTTATCATAAATCACATTTGGGTGGTATTTTCATGAAAGCACCAATGAGAAATAATCTTAGCAGAATTTTTTTAGGAAGGTTGGTGCAAATACTACATTATAGATTAACAAATGCCAGAGTTCAGTTTGGAAGTAGAGATTTTCAGCATTTTTTTCATATGGATTAAGCAGGCACAATTTAGGAGAAGACCAGATACTTACAAACAGCGCAAGGAGCTGTATTTTAGGGCTTTTATTCCCCAATTTTTTCTTGAGCGTCTTTATTGCATCCTTGGCTTGCCTACAATATGAATTTTCTAATGAGAAACACCTCATACAGTCAATTATTATTCAACGAAATTCACAGACACGCGTCAAAATTTACAATTAAATATACCCAGGATCCATGTTTATTAGGTCGCATAGCTCTATATTCACTGCCCAATCTGGACCAATCAGCATATCACTAGTAGCCCTTTCAGCAACAGCCGCCCCATTTGCCATATTTTTTCTATTTTGTACTGATGCGCAGTTTCGATACCTAAAGTAACAAATCAAATAACCGTCATCAATTTAATAACACATATGTCAGCGGAAAAATGGATCTAAGGCAAGCATAAATAACCGAAAAAAAACAGAAGTAACAGTTACAATCAAGAAAATCAAGGATACATCAGCACATGAACAAACTTTACATTGTACATGTAGAAATGAAAAGTGGGCAAGAAAAGAAGTGACAGCAAAAATATAACAACTACACCTAGCTCAGATATATTTACTGATTATATCTAAATTATGAGGAGTAACCAGAACCAGCAGAGGCATTAGATAACCAAAAACCTAAATCCTGCAAACCAAACAATAAATGGCAACGAAAATCTAATTCCTTCCATCTCATCCAACCTAAATGTAGTTCAGAAAATAATCAAAAAACAGGAAATGGGATAAAATCCATAACCAACATTCATAAACCCAAGCTTATCAAAAAGCCAAATTCAAGAACGCAGAGCAACAAACAAAAAGAAATAGACCCCCAAAATTCCAAAATCTAACACAGTCACAATTCAAAGAAAATAAAGCAAGAAGACCTCAACGATCATACCTTTCTTAATTCTTACGAAAAGAAAAATACACAATTCGAATATGCAACGAAGATCGAGAACAAACAAAATCAAATCAAGCCGGCGAGAACTCTACATAAATCAATAAAGAAAAAAAAGGCAAGGATCTCCCAAACATTACCTACCTGCCAGAAACCTCCAGTCTTTTCAAGTCAAAAGAGGGCCAAAGCCAAAATGGGTGTGTGTGCAAAATTCTTTACACTATGTAGGGAAGAAACAAAGTAGATTGGGTGTGATGTCCGTGAAGAATTTGTATATATTAGTGCGTGTTTTGTGGGATCTTGTGCGAGCAATGCGTGTGACAAAGTTTCAACCTTTGAAGCTTATATCACAACACAGGCGAAGAAAATGAAAACTTTGCACAGAATATCTTGTTTAAGGACGCGTTTGGCTAAATTAATATTCTTTCTTATTTCCCATTTTCGTTTTACAACATTATTATTTAATTATTTAACAACAAAAGAACTCAATAATTTCACCTAAAAATATGCTTCTATTAAAATACTGTAGTTTCTAATGTTAAATATTGATTAGGTTGCTACACGGTCAACTTAATCCATTAAATTCTCTTGAAATATAAGTATTAAACTCAATACCTTTATCAACAACTACATAGAATTATATTTGTACTTGCATCAACCTGTTATTTTAGTTTATTTTGTGTGTGTTTTGTTCCTAGAAAAGCATGTCGGAAACAATCATTATTATCAAATTGAAGTTTTTAATTTTCTTTTCTTCCTACGCATGAAGGGAAGCCGACCTTAACCTTATGTTTTATTGCGCCCTTTTGGCTAATGGATAGGTGTCAGTCCACGGGCAGGAACGAATGCATAATTTTATTTTAAGGGTATCTATTTTGTATACATGTGGAGCAATGATTGACGAGACGACGTGATTAATTCTTGAGTTGCGCGCTAGGATGACAGGTGAGTTATTCATGCTGCGGTGAAAGGTATTGTGCCGAAAATTTATCGACTGTAAAAACTAAAAAATATTAAAATTTTCAGATGAGGATCTAGCACCCCTGTGTCTGCCAGTGTTCTCGAGAACAATTGACTGGTGTTTGACGGTTGTTATTAGGTTATTATTTGTTTTTTAGTTTATTTTAATGTTCTCGGCTATTAATCTACATGGAAAGCGTGTGGAATATCGATTGCATTTCTTTATGTGGAAACGCGACTTTCTGTTTTCAAATTGACCAGCATGTTGGGTCGGATCGCTATCGAATTAAATTAATAGCGACTCGACATGTTAAGATCAAATTAATTTGAACTTGATTTATTAAGATCATTCTTAACAATTAAGCTTGATTTCGAACACGAATGAACACGATAATTTCATATTGACTCGACATGTTATTGATATGATAAAAGAAATTAAACGACATACAAAAATCATAATTGTTTTTATAACAATGATAGTAATATATAATTTTTGATTTTACTCAACATATTTACATTTATATCTAAAGAAAATGCATTGTATTCGTTGAAAAATATTAAATAATTAGTGTCCAAAATATAATACAGATTTAGCGATTCATAATTGTTAAATTTGAATACTATAATGTTTGCATGAATAAGAAAATACTAAGTATAATATTATTCTATTCGTTTGTCGGCAAATAAAAAATGAAGCTGAGCACACAGACGGAGAGAGGGGTGGCTGGCACTCAAAAATTAAAGCTTTCATGTATATATATAAAGGTTTGGATAGATAGTTTGTTAGTTATGTTTTAAAATAATTGTTTTATTAAGTTTAATTAAGTATCTTAATTTGTAACTTAATATCATTATATATAAATATGTTAACTTTGTTAAGTTAATATTATAGATCTTAACATTTATTAGCACATAATTTATGTTTACTTGCAATTGAAAGTTGCAACCCTGCTATTTTTCAAAAATATTTCTTCGATTTTTTATATATTATTTAATATGATTTGTGGCTTATATTTTCTATTTCAACATCGGTTAATGAAGTCCGAGTGTGATTATTTTGTAAGATCTAAATTGTTCTTTATATTTTAATTCATATACAAATATTTATTGTTCTTTATTTTTTCTACAATTTAATTATTTCAATATGTTATATAGTAGTAATATTTAGAGATTTGGAATTTATAATTAATAGCCAATTAAATTGGTCATACATGATCTCAACTTTTTGTCTTTTGATTGCAGTGTATTTTTTTATACTTCATGTTTATTTTTAAAAAAATAGTTTTTTAAAGAGTAATCTTGTACTTTTTATATATAGGTTCATCAATCAAAATAATGAAGTATAAAACATCGTTTTTCAATGATAACAAGAAACGCCTACAAAGTTTTCTTAATTGTGGATAAGAATTGTAGAAAGTTTCTACCAGCTTGGTATAAGAATTTTTTTGGTTGATTAGAATACCGACCTACAAAAAATGTTGCATATTGTTTTCTTTTTGTATAATTTTATAATTTTGATATTGAAAAAGTTCGCCACTTAATTAGAATTTCTGGCTCCGTCTCTGACCGAGCACAATCTGAATATGGTGATGCATGGCTTTGAAGTTTAAATGCTACCATTAAAACTATTAGCACCTTTAAATCAAATATCAGTTGTATTTATACTTTTGGTCTATACCAATTGTTTTGAAGGATTTTTATGAATATCTTAAAGTGCTACTATTAAACAATACTCATTTTGTTCTATTCAATATGCCTAATAATATGTCTTGTGTCTATTTGGATAGGGTTGTGTATTCAATTTAAAATTCCCTAATCTTTAAATTTTAAATATTCGAATTCAAATTTGAATTAAAATTTTGGATACATAAATCTGACTTAAGTATTTTGGATAAATTAAAATTATTCTTATTTGTAGATATTTATTAAGTATTATTATAATTAATGAAAAAATCGAATATTTCGGATATTTAAATTATATTAAATTATAAAATTAAAATATAATAATATGTAATGAATATATATAAATTAAAATTTTGCGTAGTACCTGATCGGATATCAGATACTATCCGAACCCGAAAATACTAAAATATGAAAATTAAAATCCAACTCGAAAATAAAAAAATTGGGTAATCAAGTATCCAAACTTAATCAAATATCGAGTATTATCCAAAATACCTAATACCTTATCTCGAATAGACAACCTTAAATTTATCATACTTTTGGTTTTTAACGTCTCATTCAATATGATGAGGTTTTTGCCACTTTCTATATTTTTGATCTTTATCTTAATAATTGTGTCAAATAGCAATGGAAGATAGAAAGTGTATCTAATATTAATTACTTCATCTACAAGAAGATTGATGTGAGAAAGTCAACATATATTTTTAATAAAATTAAAATATTTTTTAGTGGATAAAGAGATACATAAAGTAGAATATATATGTGAGGTTTAAAATAATATTCATTCCTTTTATTTATTTAGACATATTTTTCTTTTTGAATTGTTCCAATTATTTAAACGATTTTTTTATTTGATAAATTTAAAAGCACAAAACATCACCTTCAAAATTAATATAACTAAATATTGATCTATATGCTAAAAGTAAATGTGTGTAAATAATTAGGATAAAGTGAGAGATCAATAAATATTAATAACACACTTTTTATCAACGTATACGATTGAACAAATAATTGATTTCATAACAAATAATTGATTTCATAAGGCCCAATTACAAATATTTTAGGCCCATTGAGTTAATTATTAAATTTAATTGTGAAAAAAACACATAGTGATAAAGTACACACAGCATTCCATTACCTGGCATAGAGGTTTATTCTTTTCCATTGAAATAATTAATGTTGATTAAGTTCACGTTTCTTTAGTGGGGATTTGAAGTTAGTTAGTGAGAGGCCAACTTTTGGATGAGTTAGGTTTGCTTCTAGAATTTGGCACATTTAATTATTCCTTCTATAACTGTTATCTATATCTACTAACTTGACACAATTTATAAATTATAATATGTAACAAATCAATAATAATTTATTTTATACAAATTTACAATTAAAATTGACTAAAAACACAAATACACAATTATTATAAAATACATAAGTAATATATATTGAATTCACTTATTTTTATTTTAGTGATCAATTATAGGTTTTTACGATTTAATTATTTTGAAATTATAATTGAGTCGTGGTTACCACACTTCACGGTTCACAATCAGAACATTCAAAGCACTTTTAATTTTGAACAACCAATTCTAATTCACAATCAGAACATTCAAAGCACTTTTAATTTTGAACAACCAATTCTAATTTTTGTAAAAGAAAAATGTTGAGAAACTGACTGTTCAGACATGCCATTTCACAATTTCGAACTTTTAGAAATGAAACCGAACCGTCATCTACATTATTACGGTTCAGAACCGAATTTTCAAGAATAGTTATTGTTGCCAAAACTATATGATATTCTAACCCAATAAATTCACCTAATATACTGAGCAAGCTCTATATCAAGTCATAGCAAGTTTGTATCGAGCTGTACTGGATTAGCCCAGTCATGTTGCCAACTATATAAGTGAGCTAGAAATGGTGTGTTCATCTAAAGACATTGATTGATATAAATGGCTACAATATTGCTTGTCTAATAGAGGAAACACATAAAGATATTTCAATTAGTAATAGTTGTACTAATAAAAGCAAGAATAAAATAATTTACACCAATCTATCCCCAAAATTTATTACTATTGAGTGCCCAACTATGATCTGTTTCCAAAATAAATAATGAATGCCTGAAGAGGAACACTTTTATTCACTATGCAGACTTGCTTCTTCTCGAATGGAAAAGGTGCCAGCAAGTGAATCCATGTTTTCTCCTGCAAATTTCAACCAACAAAAATATTTCTTGTTATCTCAAATCAAATTTAACTACTGAAGTTTAGCTTCATCTTAATGTTTATCTGAAATAATTAATCGCCACCAATAAAATTTGTTTACTCAAATAAGTTTACTCAAATCCATCAATTTTTGCTATAAAAGGTTGAATATTAAATGCATGATTACCTCAAATCAAGAAAATGATTAGCCAAGCAAATAAACAACAATGGAGATAAGAAAGAAATTAAGGATTTTCCTTTTCAAATTTTTTATGTTCTCAAATCAGTAATCAGAATAAAAAAACAGAGTATGCATCAAATTCTCAAATAAAATAGTAAACCAGTATTCAGTTAGTTAGAAAAAATAACATTTTTCGATTTAAAAAAAATTGAAATTCTTAGCTCTGTAAATATTCATTACCTTCCGCGGGAATCGCTACGGCTGCAACCGCCGCCGCTGTTACTGCTGACGGTGGAGGTGGTGGTGGTGGCGCCGCTTTTGCTGCTATCACTATCGCTCGAACCCGTGAATTTCTTCTTCCGCCAATCCCACTCACCACCAACCTTCAATCCCTCCGGCTTCGGAGAAACTCTCCCGCTATTACCACTACCAATTTTCTTCTTCTTCTTAGATGGAAACGCACACGGGAAGACCATATTCAGAAGCCCCTTATCCTCGAAGCTCGGATCCTTATCAAATCTCTTGTCCTCTTCCTTCTTCAACTCCGCCGCCCCGAAATTCTGGGGGGATTGATTCTCCTCTCTGTGGTGATGCTCGACTATATCTCTCAACGAGAGCTCGTACGAAGACTCCGGCATGTTCCTCACCATCTCCATGAGCTCCGACCTCCCCCTGGCGATGGCTTGAGCACGAGAATCCGGCGAGAGCGAGCGGTAATCAGCACCGAGGAGCGGGCGCGATGTGCTCCGCGGCCATAGACGTGGGGAGGCCGCGGCGGAATCATCGGTCCCCGTGGGTGATCGGTGATGAATAGGCGTGAATTGGACCTCGCTGTAGCAATCCCGATGAGTAATTTGGTGCTCCTGGGATAATATACCATTTTTGTGGACTAAATTGATAGGGGCAGGGTTTTGGCGAGTGTAAGCGTACATGGTTGTTTGGTGTGAAGCTTTGAGTGGGAAATGGAGAAGAGGATGGTAGTTTCTTGAATGACTTAAAGTGTGTTTAATGATAGAGAAGAGACTGGAGAGGTTTTCAATTGGTGTTGGTAAATTACTATTTAGTACATACTTAATTAGTCAAGGGTTTCTAGATTCAGCCCTTTCTGTTTTTCAATAACTTTATTATTGGAAAATCACAATAGTAACTCTAAAATTTCAATTTTGAACTACCCTATCAAACAAATTAAAAAATTAAAACATAATACTTCTTCTATCTGCGAAAAGAAAAGTGTGCTGTGATTATATCACATTTAATAATTATTAAATCCACTAGATTATGAAAATAGATTATGACAGAGGGACTAATATAATAAATTTAATAATTATTAAATTCAATACATTATAAAAATAGATTATGACAGATGGAGTAATATATTAAATTTGAAAATATATTATATAAAAATAGTGTGCTGTGATTATATTAAATTTAAAAAGAGATTATAAAAATACATTTTTTCATGACAGATGGTGTGATATATTAAATTTAACAATTATTAAATCCAATAAACGTACTCTCCTTACTATTACTTGCCACATGATAGATATTAATTTTTTGATAAAATTATATTAATTATAATATTCCATTTAGAATTTATTAATTATGTATAAAATTACAATTAATATAAATTTTTAAAATGTAATATTTTTTTTAATTTAATGTTGGTTTTATTTATTTTCAAATTTAAATTTAAATTAAATTTCATATTTATGTATTCTAATTCTAAATATCATTTTTTAATTAATGTATTTAAATTATAATTTTTTTTAAATTAAAATTAATATAATTAAATGCCCTACACGACAATCATGTAGCATTGCATAAGCCGTGAAGACATTAGGACGTCCACCGTTAATAGAAGATTGAAAATGTTAAATTTGAATAGAAAAATAATAAAATAGTAATAAAATTGTGTCTTAATTTATCTATTAAGTAATAATTTCTTAAAAGGTGAATATGATGAGTACAAAATGATACTCCCTCCGATTTGTCAAAAATGGCGATAAGCAATCCGATACGGTGACTAAGAATATGATGAATGCAAAATTAAATAAAAATTATAAATATATAAAGAAAACAGAAAATAAATTCATAGAAAATATTAAAAAACTAATATCTTAAGTTTTACCACAATAGTTAAACATAAAAACATATCCATAACATATAAATAGTCAATTATATCTCTAAATTATTTTCAAATGACTAATCCTCATCCTCTTCCTCTTCAATATCATATAAATAGTTAACTCCAACATACATCTTTTTAAAAAAAAAAAAGTTAACTCCAACATAATCATCCTTTTCAATATCATCCAAGGAAGCAAATCCCTCCACCTCTTCTCTTTTGGATTCCTCAAGATTATGGAGCAGAACTTGCAGATATTTGTTTAATAATACTTGTAATAGTAGTATAGTACTTACCATATACAGAGTGCGTCAACTTAAAAAAAAAGAAGGCTGTTGGAGGCACTGTATACAGAACTTAAGATATACAGAGTGCGTCAACTTAAAAAAAAAAATATTGTTGGAGATAGCAGGAAGTCGTCGCCGGCTGCTGGAAGTCGCCGGAGTATTCTGGCCGTAGGTCGCTGCCACTATAGGTTAGAGAAAGGAGGCTGGATATTGCCATATTGGGAAAAAAATTCCTAACTTGACTTATATTTAGTTGGGCAGGGTCAATGGGTCAGGTCAGCGCACCTACAAAACTAAATGGCGGCCCAATATCCACATAACCTGCCATAACTGTCATAACAGCCATGGGCATGACGGCCGCCACAAGATGCCATGAAAATCTGCCATGCCATACCATGGCGGAATCCATAAAAACCGCCACCGCCATCCGCCATAACCCAGCTATGGCGGTTATTTAACAACACTGATCAAAAATAGAGGAGAAAGGACAAAAGAAAACGAAACGCTTCAGTTAATCATCACAGTAGTATAGACTATAGAAAATGAGGCAAGCCAAGTTCATATCATGGGAAAAGTAGGAACTCAAGACTGCAACTTCTCTTCATAAGCAGAGCAGTAAAAGAATGTGCAACTCAGATAGCATTCCATTGCAAACGCCAACTTTTTTTTAAGAGAAAAGCATGTAATATATTCTTATCATAACCTACAATGATAACTTTGCCTTAGTAATTTAAGTAACAATTTCTCAAATTTTGCTTAAAAAATGTGCCCTACAATGTTGTGTCGCATATATTATTTAGATGTGATCTTCATAAGGGATTTTAAGTACACAATCACCACCAATAAACTAGTTGAAAGTGACACTTCAAGTGGCAACACAAGCAATATTCTTTATCCCATATCTCAATGGACTTCACTAACTTTCTATCACTTTATGCTAAATTTATTACACTCGGTTATTCACAGATGTCTGACAAGTTGTTACATTCTACCTTACCTTAGTTCTCTTGGTGAGACAAATCAGAACAAAATACATGCATAGGAAAAAACATCTTGAAGATGGGAAAAGCAAAATTTAAATATGTGAAGCCATGAAAAGAATTTATATTAGTACCAGACAAGTTTAAGTAAAAGAATTTTTGAAGGATGCTCCGCAGTAAGGTAATTTCACCAGAAATGAGGAAGCTAATTTTTTTTATGATAAAAAGGCAAGATGTGGAAAGGGTGGAAAAGTGGGCCCACCAGTTGCTGCCTTCAAAGTGTTCCGTGCTTATCCAACTTCAAGTAGAACTTGAGTTTTCCGTTCATGCAAAATATCTTTCTCGGGCATCAGTGTAATGGCAGTTCCCACTTTTCAAGTGCTTTTCAGTATTTTCCTTCCTTCAGAAAAGGAAATGAGTAAATAGAATCCAATCAGCAACTTAGCCAAATTAGCACTTACAAATGTATTAGAAAGAGGAATAAAAG
Source organism: Leonotis leonurus (assembly GCA_026898415.1). Classification (NCBI taxonomy): domain Eukaryota; kingdom Viridiplantae; phylum Streptophyta; class Magnoliopsida; order Lamiales; family Lamiaceae; genus Leonotis; species Leonotis leonurus. The sequence continues at coordinate 16,208 of JAPKLX010001629.1, forward strand.
AAGAGAAAGAAAGCATCATGATGTATGAAAGAACATACTGCAAAAAGAGTTTTTGTCTAAATCTGCAAAGATTTCTTCCTCTCGGCATGCAATTACTAGAGCAACAGTCAATTTGACAAGTTCGTAGAATTTACCATCTGTGGACCATGGTAGATATGAAATAAATAAGCATATAGTGAAGAAACCATCAAATGGTTGACAGAATCATCCCAATGGAGCAACAATTTGAGGCTCACATAAAATTTCTCATTCCGCTCAAGAATCATTAAACTTCTCCCGTAACATACCTCAATCTCCAATTAGAGTAATCAGTCACAAAAATAACTAGCTTTCTATCAGTCATAGCCGATGTGATGTATGAGTGAGTTAAGGCTACCTCCTTTAGTCATCACAACCAGCCATTTCTCTTATCCAACTTCTTGATTGATCTTCTTAGTGCCACTGGTTATTTCATTATATTAGGAGTTACATTATAAATGCTTATCAGAAATGGTTCGCTTCCAATGACAGTCAATCTGTTGAAATAAACCGGAAAAGCTATTCTGACCGCCCAAAAGTAGAGAAAATCTAGCGCTCAAGGGTTTAAATGAGAAAGCACAACATTATATGATTTATATCTTAACAACTATCTAAAAATCGATGCATTTACTAAGGTCACAACAGAAGGCAAATACGAATACGATACGGGGACGAAAAAACGTACATTTCCAAAAACATAGGATACAAATACAGCCAAAATACATTTACATATTAATAATGAACACAAATTAATAAGTACTAAGAAGTAAACTGCCTAGTGCCTACCCAACCCATATAATGACACAAATCATATAGATACGAGCCCAGAGAGCACACGAACCCCAAGGCCCGAAATCTCAAAAGCCCAATATACTAATTATTAATCATTAAATAATTAATATAATAAAGAAACAAGAAGTAAACCCTAAACTAAATATACACGCCGCCCTCTCCCCTAACCATCGGTTCTCTCTCTTTCCTCCAGTCTTGCATCAGTTCTTTCTCCATCATCTGCCATTGTTCAGAGTCACCAGCACCACCCAACAAGATAGGTAAAAAATGTCCTCTAACTTATGGAAAATTAACCGTCGTGAAGCCATGGAAAAATGCCGAGTCCACTAGAAAAGTGAATAACCAGGTACATATTTCACACCCTAGCATTATAGATACAAATGTATCTAAAAATGCCCAAAACGTTTTTTGTAGATCAGAATACGTATTTCAGCCATGTTTATTTTAATTTTTTTAATAAAAACATATCCAATACATATTTTAGGCGTATTTTGCCGTTTTCGTATTTAATACGTCCCAGAACAAGGACGACTGCCATTTTGGTGTAACCGTGCTTCTTAGCTATTTATCAAAGCAGAGAGAATTAATCTTAACAAATAATTTACCATAAAAAATTAACATTAAAGTACAACCACTAAGTAATTAGTTCGACTTTACGAAACTAAAGTTTAGGAGTAAACTTTATATTAATAAACGAGATATCCAACTAGAGTAATCAGTTACAAAATATAACTAGCTTTCTATCAGTCATAGCTTAGTGATGTGATGTATGAGTTAAGGGTACGTTCTCTAGTCAATAGTCATCACAACCAACCATTGCTCTCATCCAACTTGATTAATCTTCTTAGTGCCATTGGCTATTTCAATTATATTAGGAGCCACATAACTCCTAAAAGGTTTATCAGAAATAGTTCGCTTCCTATGTCAATCAAGGCACCAACACCAATTGAGGACAACCGAAAAGCTATTCTAACCTAGCACTCATGGTTTTATATCATATAGCACAACTGAAGACAATACGTAATAAAGTGCGGTGCTACATCAGCTTCTACATAAATTGCCTGCATTAGGTAGGGTTTGATTTCCTTTTTGTTCTGCCGTCAACAAGGTACTGAGGACGACGTCATATCTCTGGGAGAGAAGCACAGACTCCGGTCATCCTCAGAAGCCTAACTTGTTATGTTCTCATATTATTACTCATTCCATTTTCATTCACCAACCAATTAAATTCACATATATAATCAACAATTAATTGTAAAAGACTCTCAAATCCAACAATTCAATGGCCAATTTTGTGAATCATCCAACACATTAATAGACTGAATTTAGCAAATTTAACATCACCGAAGCATAGAGCATATATTAACAAAACCCTTTAGCACAAGCAACACAACTATGCATCCACCTAAAAACATTGAAATTGAAAATTTACCTCAGCAAGGAAATTTCTCTGATCTTCGAATTTTACAGCAAGATTCCTCCTATTCTCTAGTTCCTCATCGCTAATCGTGATTTTGTTGCCAGATAAGCCACCTTGTCTGAGCAATTCGCCTTTGCTCAAGGCTTCGACTGTAGATTCGGGTCGGGAAAATTAACATCTTCGAACGGAAGGTATGGATTCAATGAAATTGAGCGTTTTACGGTCTTGTTCTTGTAGTCGCTAAATTTCATTAATGTTAGAATCGAAAATTCTTAACGAGGGTTTTGGGTCCTTTCGATTCAATCAAAGATTCTTAGGCTCAGAGAATGAAAAGCAAAGATAGTTTTCAACTCTTCACCTTCATGTTCAAAAGATCGAGCCGAACCCTAATCAAAACGGTAATCTCGTAGAAAACGATTTTAAAAATATGGAATCTTCAATCGTCAATTTCAAATGGTAATCGTCGATTCCACGGTTACCTCAATTTTTTTTACTCAAATCAATTTATTTTTATATTATATATTAGGGGTGGGTCGGTACGGCATACCGAAAATATTTTGTCATACCGTATACCGTACCGAAAAATACGGTATGAAATATTGTATACCGATACCGTACCGAACATGTTCGGTATACCGAACTTCGGTATACCGAAAGTTCGGTATACCAATCGCCGATACCGTTACCGTGCCGAACTTTCGGCATGCCATACCGAATTCACGGTATACCGTTCATGCCGAAATTTCACGGTATACCGTTCATG
>JAPKLX010003757.1:0-10669 GCA_026898415.1 Leonotis leonurus
GATAACTTTAATAGATAACAATGACAGCCTGGTTTCTAGTATACAAACTATCAAAGTGTAGTTTCGAGAAACATCATCAAAACAAATATAACTTCATGGGGTTCCCAACAATTTTCCCCTTTTTGATGATGTCGAAACCACACTAATATTTTTCTTTTAAGTGAAGATTTAATATTGAAGGCAGTTAGAAAGCATAAAAATAAATTGACAAACATAAAAACATTGCCTGGACAAAGAGATATTGTCATCAGGTTGTTTTCCAAAATAAGCTTTACTTTATTTACTTAACAGCTTTACAGTTACATTTTGCATTTTTAACAGTTCGCTGCTAAGTAAACATAATCTTCATGGTTGAGGAGGTGGTTGGCTATCCTTTTCTGCAAAGCGTGATTGACGCCTTTGTTGATCAGCCAGCTGCGCCCTCCTCCTTTCCACCATTTCTCGTTGTCTTAGTTCTGATGGTACACCAAAACTTGCGTAAATTCCATTGAAGATCCTTCGATAATCTTTATTATTGAAGTCAATGGGATAATTCATCAATTGAGTAGAGCGGTTGATAGCATTCAGAACTGCAGTATGATCTACTTCTGTGGTTCCCGGTATCCTTGGATACAGAAGGGTTGTCTTCTTTGGTGCTGTGAGAGGGGTGTTTGTCATTGCAGACTGTCGGTAGAGATATTCTATGAACGATTGATTCTTGTGTTGGGAAAGAAATTCGCTAAACAAATCGTCCACAGAACCTCCTTGTACGTCTTGGTCCATGAGATAGTAATGCTGCATTATGAACTCCTTGACCAATCTATTCCATTGAGCAGCCTTCTTAGAGTGAATCCATGTTAAGCTTTGAGGCTCTGTCAACTGGAATTTTTCGAAGAATTTGAAAATAGGATTCGAAGGCTCATCTTCTTCTTCATCTGGAGATTCATCCTTATCTTATTTAGCACCAGTCTTTCCTTGTCTTAGCTTTTCAGCCCTCCATAATTTTCTGAACTCGGGATCAACGATCTGCTCCGCTTTGTACCCGTCCAGAAATATCTCTTCCTCTTCATCAGCCTTTGACATGACTTTCTTTCCTTTTCGATCTGCTGCCATTTTGGGCTCCTCTTCTTTCTTACGTTTTTCTTCGTTTTCTTTTTGTAGCTGCTTGGCTTCAGCAGCCTGTTTGGCAGTTAGTTTCTTCTTTTTAAGAGCAGCAGCTGGTTTCTTTTTGATTTGAGCAGAGGGGGCAGCGGGCTGGACAACCTTCTTTCCTTCCCCCCTTTTCGACATCATCAATGAATTCTTTGGAGATGATGAGTCGAAGGGAGGCAATCTCATCATTGAGCAATTTGAATCTTGCTTCAGAGTCTTCTTTATATTGGAGGAATGTGGAAATGTTGCCATTTACTTCATCAAATTGCTTGGAAGCATCCTTGATGTGAGAGTGAAACTGAACATCCAGCTCGCTGTGAGCAACCTTCATGTCGGTAATTGTTTTGTTGATCAAGAAGATTTCATCGCCGGTTGCAACATCAGCAGTTTGTAGAGCTTTGGGCAGTTGGTCTTGGAGCATTGTAGGCAGCACGGTCTTAATCACATTGGGAATCGTGATTTTCTCTCTGTCTTCATTTTGTTGTTCAACGTGCTTTTTGACCTCAGTGACCATTTTCTTCCGCCAGCTTCATTCATTTTTGTTTCAAAGGATTTGGCCTCTTCTTGAAGAACAACTAACTTGCTGTTTGTCTCCTCCTTGTACTTATCAAACACTTCACGATCGTTGTCCAAGTCCTTATGTAGCTCGTCGGATAGTTTGGAATGAGCGAGCTGGACATTTTGTTCAACAGTATGTAATGCACTCTCTGCAGCTGAGAAGATGAAGTTTGCTAAGGCAGCAGATCGGTTGTTGATCCTTAGATGAATAAGTGCATTGAGTTGATTTGTTGTCATGTGGGGACCAAGGTTGGCAGAGAGCAAGTCTTCCAAATTGTGATGTTGGTAGCCATCTGGAGCGGTGCTATGAGTGAAGATTTCGTCAATATGTCCAGCATCGGCTTCGACTTCAGTGGGTGCGGTAGATGGTTCCAAAATGTTTGTTGCTTCCTCCCTCATAGCAGATGGTTCTTGTGAGTCGATCTCGACAGTGGGTTTGGAAGTAGGAGTATCACTGGGCTTTTCTTTCTCTACAGACTTTTCTTCAAAGTTGAAAATATCATCAAAATCTCCAGATTGGAGGTCCACTGCGAGGTTGTAAAAATCTTGTTCGTTTGCATAGAGGGAAGCAAGATCGACATTGAGAGTGGCAGCCTCCTCTTTCATCTTAGTCAAGACAGATGTGCGAAAATACTGACGGGCGTCAGGGACATCAAAAAATCCAAAGTATTTGAGCAGCTTGCTCTCCTCGGCCTTCAGGTCGCTGATCGAGAAAAGTAGTAATATGGCCTCCAAGATATAAAATTTGCAGTCGCGAATTTCCAAATATGTTTGGAAACGTTGAGCCATGTCGAATGTGGTTGGAGTTAGATGGATGCCAGGCAGCGATTTAAGCACCAACCCAGTGGCCTTTTCTTGCAGCTGCTGGAAGAGTAATTGTGCTCCTTTCAGTCTGTCCTCAATATCATCAGCGGGCTGCTCGTGAATATCAACTTCAACTTCATCTTCATTTATTTCCGGAGTAGATGGCTCCTTTATTTGATCCACTGTTGCATCCAATTCAGCCTCCAGGTTGCGAGCAGTGGATTTGCTTTTTGTTTTCCTTGGCTTTTTGGTTCCCTGGGCAGCAGCAACTGGTTTAGGATTACCAGCTGCTTCCTCTTTGCTGGTCGATCTGCTGCCACTTCTTCTTGTGCCTGTGCCGCAGCTACCTCACCAATTGTGAGTTTCTTAGTTGGAATCACCCATTCGGGATTTGATTTTCCGACCCGAATCAATGCCTGTTTGATCTTCTCATCAGTGACTTTAAGAAATATTTGAGAAGCCACCCCCAAGGACATCTCCATTTGATGTCTTGTCCATGCATGGTAAAATCCAGTCTTTGCTGAAGTCAACAGATTTGTGCCATTTATCCTTCTGAAAGAAGCCAGCTATGATTGAGCTGAGTTTGGTGGAGAGGCGAAGAGGTCGTTTGATGTTTAGTCTGGTGCAATTTCCATCGCTGTCTTGACGAACATCGATCTGCTGTTCTTCATCAACAATGAGTTTTAGCAGCGATCTTGCCCAGTTAACCTTTAGATTGAATAGTACTGCAGTCATAACTTTGAGTTTGCCCGCTGTCACTGAATCGTATGTTCCTTGGTGTCCAAGAAACACCTTTTGGACAAAATTGAGAAGAAGACGATAACATGGTAGCATCAATGATCTGTTAAACGCCTTTCCGGTCCACTGGAATGGTTGAGCAAGGATTATGTCTAGAGTTCTCTGGATCTGGTCATCCGAGATTTCTTCAATCACTATGTCCCCTTCATCGGTCAAGTGATAAGTTTGTAGAATCATCTCAATCACCGTAGTCCGAATATTGTCCTCTTTGGTCTTTCCCACAGGAATTTTGACGGTATATTCTTCGCGATCATCGACCATCCAAGAGCAGTAAAATAGCGCTATTTGTTGTGGGAGAAAATAGTCTGGTTCCGCAATAATGATTTTGTGGAACCCTAGATAGAGATGCAGTACGGTTAAGCGTTTGAAGATGTATGTTGATAATCAACATTTTACATGATGACAAATTGTTGATTTACCATAGCATGAGGATTAAATCATAACCAAATACACATACTACATAATGAACACATAGATAAGTGAAGCATGATATGTGTAGAACATGCAGAGTAAGTAAGCATATGAAACGTTGAAATCCAATTCATGTTTTTCAAGTGTTGTAACCTTTGCACGCCTTGATTTTGCTAAATAAGACATCTAGGGTTCGAAACCCGTGATGCGCGAGTACAACACGAGGCTCAGGCGACAATTTCGCCTCAATTGAGTGCAGCATCTCCGACAGGGAAATCGGAGGTGTTTGTGAAGACGAAGAACTTGCTTCAGAAGCAGGCATTTTGAAAATGATTGGAATGATTTTTGTGAAATATAGAGTTACAGGAAAACTTAGTTCGAAAGCTTGAGTCCAACAATGGCGGTTTAGGTTTTATGAGTGTGAGAAGAACAGTCAAACATTTACCTATTTATAAGCAAATAATGAACGATTCAGATTAAAACATATAAAAGTAATAACAAGTAGCGGTTGAGATTACTCCCTTGTTTAATTATTTGCCGCCCAAAATTGAGAGAAGTGCATACGCCATCAAATTGCGTCTGCTCAGAAGTCACATCATTGCCTCGAAACAATAACCGAGGACTACAACATTAAATGAGCGTCTCTTTATTCTTCACTTTTTCTGACATTGAGGCGTTCGACATTTCCTAACATTTAATAGTAATCATTAGACATAAATAATCAAAGAGATGGAGAAATAAATGAATTGGATTCCCCCTTGATTAATGCCCTAGCTGATCGTTTTAGGCTCGAACGATCTCCTCTACTCGATGTTGGCAGCAGGCTGCTAAATTTCTCGTTATGAAGTTTGCTGCTGTTGTTAGCAGATCGTTTTCTTTAGAACGATCTGCTGTCGTCTGTTGTTGCCAGTAAAGGAGCAGATCATTTTTATCTTTCGAACGATCTGCTGTTGACTGTTATTCAGCTTATTGGAAGTAGAGGAGCAGATCGTTTTCATCTTTCGAACGATCTGCAATTATTAACATTAGCAGTTGGCTGCTTATTTTTACTTTCATGCAGCTTGCTATTTTTGTTGATGGATAGCAGATCGTTTTTCTTCTTTGGACGACCTGCTACATGTTTTCAGCTAGCTGTTAATTTTTCAAAGTGAAGTTTGTTTTTACTTTGAATTAAAGCACAATTTAGCAGCACATAAATATTGGTAAATATGTAGCTAAAATTAAATATGTGATAACAGATGGCCTTTTACCACCAGCTAGCTGTTATCAACATTTGTACCAATTTCAATAAAGTTTATCAATCCCAGTTTTCCACAAAGCACTTTGAATCTGTCTTCGGGTAATGCTTTTATGAGAACATCAGCTCACTGCACATCCGTATGAATTTTCTCGATCTTGATGTTCTTATTTTCAACATGATCACGAATAAAGTGATGATGAATATCCACGTGTTTACAGCGAGTGTGTAGAACAGGATTTTGAGTGATGGAAATTGCGCTGGACCTATCACAAAATATTGGTACACCATCCATGTAGACTTCATAGTCCTTTAGTTGTTGTTTGATCCACAAGATTTGTGCTATGCAACTTCCTGCAGCCACGTACTCTGCTTCTGTTGTTGAGGTTGTAACCGAAGTTTGCTTTTTAGAAAACCACGAGATGAGCTTGCTTCCAAGAAATTGACAAGTCCCAGATGTGGATTTTCTATCAAGCTTGCAACCTGCATAATCAGAATCAGGTTAACCAGTTAATTCAAAATTATCATCACAAGGATACCATAAACCTATTTCAATGGTTCCTTTGAGATAACGTAATATTCTTTTGGCTGCTTCCAAGTGGGATTCCCTTGGACTAGCTTGATACCTAGCACAAACACCAACAACAAAAGTAATATCAGGTCAACTTGCAGTTAGATATAAAAGTGATCCGATAATACCACGATACTGTTTTATATCTGTTGCTTTCCCAAGTATATCAGGACCAATTTGTCCATTTGTTTGCATAGGAATCTTTACTGGTTTGCAATCTTTAACCCCAAATTTTGTAATGAGATCGTTGATGTATTTAGATTGATTGATTAGGATCCCATCACCAGATTGTTTGACTTGCAAACCTAGGAAGAAATTCATTTCTCCCATCATTGACATCTTGTACTTGTCCTGCATTAGCTTGCTAAATTTGTTACACAGGAATTCAGATTTGGATCCAAAAATGATATCATCAACATAAATTTGAACTAAAAGGATATAGTCTTGGACTTTGATGGTGAATAACGTTTTGTCTACAGATCCTCGTTTGAATCCCGATTGAAGTAAGAATGTGGACAGTGTTTCATACCAAGCTCGAGGAGCTTGTTTTAGACCATACATTGCTTTAGCTAATCTGTACACCTTGTTTTCATCTTCAACTTCAAACCTGGAGGTTGTTCCAAGTAGACTTCTTCTTCTAGAATTCCGTTTAGAAATGCACTTTTTACGTCCATCTGGAATATTTTGAAACGTTGGAAAGCTGCATAAGCAAGAAACAATCTGATAGCTTCTAGTCGTGCCACTGGTGCGAAGGTTTCATCAAAATCAATTCCTTCTTGTTGACAATATCCCTTGGCGACTAGTCTTGCTTTGTTTCTTACCACTTCACCTGTTTTATCTCTTTTATTCTTGAATATCCATTTGACTCCAATAATACCTTGGTGTCTAGGTCGATCCACCAAGTACCAGACATCATTTCTTTTGAATTCATTTAACTCTTCTTGCATGGCATTGATCCAATCTGCACTTTGCAAAGCTTCTTTGATGTCTTTTGGTTCGGTGTGAGCGAGATAGCAGCTTAGTAATGCACTTTCTCCATGCATGCGTCTAGTTTTGACTCTATCTGTTGGGTTCCCAACAATGAGGTCAGATGGATGACTATCTACCCATTTTCTTCGTCTTTTCATTTCTTCCTCAGATATTTCGATTTCTATCTCATCGGGAGGATTCTCAAATTCTGGATGATCTGTATTATGAACATCAATGAGATTGTCAGCGTTTAAATTAATACTTGATATATTTACCAAGTTTTGAACAGATGGTGGTTGAGTTGGGGTTGGAGTAGATTGAATATTTTGTTCATCAACAGATTGTTGTGAACATTCTTCATGCGAGGTTCCCCCTTCATTTGTTCCCCCTAGATGAGATAGTTGTCCATCTGTTCTCCCTTGTTGTGGTTTTTCTACAGCAGGTTGATTATTTGTTTCTTCTTCATCTTCATCTTTTCGTGGACTCCATAAGAGAATGTCATCGATGAGGCTATCTGTGGAATTTCTCAACGTTGAATGTGAGAGGTTCTCTTTTGACGAAGAGGAGCTATCTGTGCCTGAAACTTCAAAATTAGCTTCATCAAAAACAACATGTGGTGTTACTTCCACAACTAGAGATCTCTTATTAAAAACTCTATCAGCTTTACTGATTTCAGAATATCCTAAAAATATTCTTTGATCACTTTTGCTATCAAATATTTTTAATTGAGTTTTCCCATTGTTGTGAATGTAACATTTACAGCCAAATGAATGAAAGTAAGAGATTCGAGGCTTTCTATTGTTCCACAGTTCGTAAGGGGTTTTCCCGTGACGTTGCGTGATGACAGATCGATTTTGTGTGTAGCAGGCGGTATTGACTACTTCTGCCCAGAAATTCTTTGGGATATTGATTTCATTTAACATAGTCCGGGCAGCTTCTTTGAGCGATCGGTTACGTCTTTCCACAATCCCATTTTGTTGTGGTGTACGAGCTGCAGATGTTTGATGTTGAATTTCCATTTTTGAGCAGTATCCTTCGATCATATGATTGATGAATTCAGTTCCACAGTCAGATCGAATGGTGATGATGGATGTTTCCTTTTGATTTGAAAGTTTGTTGAGAAGATCAAGTAGTTTCTCTAGAGTTTCCTTTTTAGGTCCAAAAAGATCCAAGTGTAGAAGTTCCAAAATCCTTGATGTGGAGTGAGCTGCCTTTGTGGGAAATGATGCTCTTGTTTGTTTTCCTGCTTGGCAAGCTTCACATACATGGTCTTTGTCATAAATTTGAGTAGGCAGACCTTCAACCAGGTTGTTTTTCACCAGCTTGTTGATTGATTTGAAGTTTAGGTGGCTCAATTGTTTGTGCCATAACCAGCTGGTCTCTGTACTAGATTTTGTTACTAGACAGGTTTCAGTTTGATCATTCCATTGTACGATATACAACCTATCCTGCAAAATTCCAGTAAGAAGAATCTCTTCTCCTTCTATGTTCTTGACAAGACATTTGTTAGCTGTAAATTCTACTCTCTTGTTATTAGCACAAAATTGGCTAATTGAGAATAGATTGTGATTTAGACCTTCAACATATGATACATTGAGAATAGTAATGTTACCAACTTAAAGGTCACCATAGCCCTTTGTGAATCCTTTTGAATTTCCTCCAAAAGTAACATTTGGTCCAGTGCTCTCCTTGTAGTTGATTAACAAGTCTTTTTTGCAAGTCATATGTTTGGAGCATCCGCTATGAAGTATCCACACCGCACCCCGAGCTGTGTGCTTTCTTCTACTCGATCTCCTATCCTGCAAAGAAAGATTATTTAGCTACCCTACTGAATGAGGGTGTTTTGTTAGTAGACACCATTCCTTTTGGAACCCAAATTTGTCTAATAATAGTAACATTTTGTGATGGTCTAATTTATTTTCCACTGAAGTCAATGTATACTATTTTCTTCTTAGCATGTGGTTGAATAGACACAGCTTGTTTCTTAGGAGCAGATGGTTTGAAGGGAGCAGATGGTTTTCTCTGGTTGAATGGTTGAGGAGCTCGCTGATTGTTGAACTCTAGAGCAGTTTGATTAGTTCTTTGGGCATGCTGTTTTCTTTGTTGAAATCTAATCCCTTGAGTGGTGAATTTGTGTTGTCGTTGACCTTGATCCTTGATTAAGATAGCTTGTGGCTGTCTCCCATTGTTGTTGAGATTCACTATCTTATCTTTTCTCTTTTCTTTGACAAATTTCCCTTTTGGTGGTCCTTTGTCAACTCCGTCAAATCCAAGTCCAGTGCGGTTTGCAGCTCTTCTTTGCATGTTGTTGATGAGTTGAATCCTATCCTCCTTTTTGTGTATTGAGTGATTTATCATGGCACTCAAATTATCGACCTTACGTTGGGCAGATGCTTCTCGATCAATGAGATCAGATATCTTGGCATTCAATGTGTGATTTTTTTCGCTCTTGCTTTTGAGTTGCTGAAGTAGAGCATTTTCTTTATCATTGAACGAGTTGCTGATTTCCTTCATTCTTGAATGGTATTTGCCATTCTTGAATGGTGTTTGCCATTCTTCCATTTTCTTTTATGGCATGTTTGAACATCTTGTTCAATCTTGAGTGATCTTCCATCAGTTTGGTAAAGTTTTCAATGGAGAGATCGTCTTCACCTTCTTCTTCATCACCAGAATTACATATAGATTGATTAGAGAAATATAATTTTGACAATTTACCTCTTGACTGTCAAGTCCATTGTCATGACCCATGAGACACTCATCCCATTCTTCTTCTTCTTCATCAGCTATGAAGGCTTCATCATTTTCGGATGAGCTGTCGGTTAATGTATTTGAAGCAGCTTGTTCCTCAGCAAGCATGGCTTTACGTTGTTCTCTGAGCTTCTTGTCTCGCTTGCTTCGGAGCTCTTCTCTTTTTGCCTTGGAGATGTCGGGGCAGTCCGTTTTGAAATGACCTTTCCTCCCACATTTAAAACAAGAGAATTCAGATAGGTCAGTTTTAACATATGAGGTAGATTTTACCTCATTCCTTTTCTTAGGTCGATCTCCAGACCGATCTCTTCCTTTGAAACTTTTGTTGTTATCTTTGTAGAGACGTTTATATTTGTTTGCCCTAAGTTCCATCTTTTGGAATCTTTGAGCCATGAGCGAGTATTCCTCGAAGTAGTTCTTGGTGGGGTAGTTTCCATCATTTGAACTAGATGAATCTTTTACTATCACAGTTGGTGGGGACTTCTTTTCCACTTCCTTTTCTTTTTTGCTTTGCTTTGAATGCAGTTTCTTTTTCCTTTGTTCCTGCAAGAGATGGTTTTCTAGAAGAAGATTGACCATGAATACGATTGATTTCGTACTCATTGCCCGTTAGTAAATCAAACAAGGCATCGATAGTAAGAGAGTTGAACTCTGGTATCATGGGATGCATTGCAGAATATATCTCCCAACTGGCAGGTAGAGCGCGAATGATTTTGAGGTTCTTTTCGCGTTGGGTATATTTGTCTTTGTCGATGGCATCTATCTCGATCAAGATTTCGGTAAATCTATTCTTCATTTATGCTATAGTTTCACCAGATTTCATTTTGAATTCTTCATATTTGTTGCAAGCTATGGACAGCTTGTTTTCTTGAATCACGTCGGATCTCATGCTTATCTCTCGCAGCACATCCCACATCTCTTTAGCTGTTTTGAGACGTCGGATTTTAGCTAGGTAGATTCCTTTAACTGTGCTGGAAATCAATCCTTTTGCATAGTCATCTAAGCTTGCTTCTTTCTTCTCCTCCGTGGTATAGTCATCCATATCTTTCTCCTTTTCGACTAGTTCAACGGTGGGAGTGGGTCCAGTTCCATCTTTTTTCTCAGTTGAATGTTTGTGCATGATTTTGATTGGTCCATTAGTGATGACGGACCACATCTTGATGTGATGAGCTCTTAGGCACATTTCTAGTCTGAAGCTTCAGTCTTCATATCCAGCTATCGAGAAATCCTCACAAGCTCTAGCCATTTGACCTTCCATGACTTAGAGTAAATGTTAGAAGAATGCAAGTGAGTTATGCAGTGAAAACGTTTTCTAGATTTATCCAAGATGACCACACAGAGAATCTCATGTGAAATAGAAATAATGGTCAATATGGACCACTGCTCTGATACCACTTGTTGGTCCCGAAAGAGCTAGATTGGTGTATGGGGGGGGGGGGGGG
>JAPKLX010003021.1:0-11685 GCA_026898415.1 Leonotis leonurus
TGGTTCAGCTTTCTGTTAAAGACTTGCTGGTTCAGCTTTCTGTTAAAGACTGTCTTGCTTCAGCTTTCTGTCTGAGACATATTCCATCTTTCTGGTTGAACTGGTTTCGACTATCTGGTTTGCTGAAACCAAAAAGAAAAGGTACAGAACATGTATAATACCAAGTGTGTTTTGTAAGAGCATCATCAAAACTTAGAATATTTTATGGGGTTCCCAACAATTTCCCCCTTTTTGATGATGTCAAAACCACACTTAATCAGTGGACACAATGTAACTTGTATCATGTTCTGGACAGATAGGTTATTTGTTATTTAAGTTAAATAACAGTAAGCAACATAAGATAATAAAACTCCATATTCATTGATATAAGAATTGATGAGTACAGGAGTTAGCAGGTATGACAGAGCAAAAACAAAAGATAAGAATTAACTATCTAAGAGAACCATCTAGCTGCTCCGCCTTTCTTCATCTTTTCTTTCTGTGCATCGGATACCAGCTGGATGCTCTCATAGATACCATCTCTCACCCTGGCATAGTTTGGATCATGGTTGTCGATTTTATAGCCTTTGATCTTTGCCAGTTGATTGATGTAGTTCAGAATATATGTTTTGTCTGGAAGATTGCTGCCTGGAATAGTTGGGCAGACCATGTATTCCTTTTCTGGTGCTTTTAGCTGGATTTTGGCATCAGAAGCAGCTGTTCTGATCCTCTGTATGAGCTCTTGATCACCAAAATTCTCCAGATAGCGATGAAAATCTTCATCCGGTGTAGACTCTGAGTATGTGGGCTCCTTCAAAAAATATCTGTTTAGGATAAAGCCTTGCTTCACTTTCTCCCAATCATTCTGATCTCCTTCTGGAACCCAAGCATCTGTGGGTGTCTGTTTCTTTAAAGACAGGTTCCAGGAGAAGGTTTTCTTCTTCTTCTTCTTGGTCTGGGTGGTTGACTGAGAAGACTGTTATTGTGAGCGTTCTGTAGACGAAGGTGAGGAGAAAGGAGTTTGAAACGATTTTTCTTTGGCCTCCTGTGCAGCAATTTTTCTCTCTCTCTCAGCCTGGTCTTTGTAGAATTGTGCTCTGAACACTGGATCACATGCTTGATCCATGCTCACTCCGAACAACAAAAGCTCAGCTATCTGGTCACCCTCATCTATCGGCTTTTTTCCTTTGTCTTTTGGAGTGTGAGATGCTGGTTGAGCTGGTTCTGCTGGTTCTGTTCCAATCAATGTAGGATCAGGTCTTGGAGGTGTAGTGGGTCTTGTTTGTGTCGGAGCTGGTGTTTCTGTTGCAGGCTCCACTTCTTCTGTTGTAACTTCCACCTCCTCTGTTCTCAAAGTCTTGCTGCTGCCTTTTCCTCCTGTGCTTTTGCTTCCTGATATTTCCCCCTTTTTGACATCATCAAATAGGGTACTTATCAATGTACGCAGAGAAGCAATCTCTTCTGTCATCTTCTCAACCTTTTCTTCAGCTTCTGATTTGAATCCAAGCAGGAGATTGATTGTCTGGTTTGAGGCGTCCAGTTTCTGCTCTAACCTGCTGTTCATTGTTGACAAAGTCTTGTCATATGTCTCTTGGAGTTCTTCAACGGCAGTAAGACAGTTGTTCTGTTGTTCAAACTCTTCTGGGTTGGGATAGAGAAGGTCAGTTAAGACAGCGACCTGGTGTTTCCGCATCAGCTCCACAAATTTCTCATTTTCAAAATGAGCTAGTTGGGAGTGGATGGACAGGTCAGTATCTTCCTTCAGTTGAGCAGCGAGTGCACTTCCTTTCTTGTCAACAGCAGCATTGATTGATTCATCTTGTTTGGCCAGCAGGTCAGCAAGCAAGGCAGTGGCCTTTTCTGCTTTTTCGTCTATTCCATTTAGACGGAGATTGATCTTAGCTTGACCTGCTTCATTTGCCAATCTATCATCGTCAATCTTTTTGTCGAGCTCCTTTCTGATAGTTCTGAGCTTTCCTCGGATATCACGATCCATGTCATTTACATAATCCTTCTGGTGCTGATTAAAGTCAGAGAGGATCTGTGTGGCCTTCTCTTGGAGTGAGTTGCAGACATCAGTCATGTGGTCTTCAACTCTAAGAGTAATCAGATTATCCAGCTGAAAGTTGTTGAATGTGTTGGGCTCTCTTTCCAAGAGTTATTCCATGGTGTAGAAGTTGACGTGTTTCTTCAACTTCTGTGCAGCGCCATGGGTATAAATTTCATTGTTTGGCTCTCCGCCAATGTGCTGGCCTACTGGTTCATCATCACCTGAGTCAAGGTCGATGATTGGTGTTTGCTGGGTAGGCTTTTTGGACTGCACTGCTTCCTGCGCTGGTTGAGATGTTTGTGCTGGTGGTGCTGGTTCATCCATCGGGACTTCAGTTTGTGGTGGTAGCAGATCAATCTTCAAACTCTCTGCCTCTTGTTGCATGAGGCCAGAGATGAGTTGTTTGTATTCTGCTCGAATATCTTGAACAGAGGAGACTTGAAGGAGACTCAGCAGCGTTGCTTCTTCCTTCTTTAACTCATCAATAGATTTGAGCTGGAGCAATGCATCAAATATGTAGTACTCGCTGTCCTTGACCAGCAAGTAAAATTTAATACGTCTTGCTGCTCCCAAGCTCTCTGGAAGAAGATGAATGTTAGGAAAATCTTGGAGTACAGAATGTTCTGCCTCATTTTCCAGCAAGTTGATAACGCTCTCTGCCTGGCGTTTTCTCACTTCCTCCTCATCAGTAGACTCTTCCTCTTCTTCATCTTCGCTTATCCTTTCCATTCTGTTGGGAGAAGGAGTAGCTGTTCTGGCAGGAGAGAAGTCTTTCTCCTGATGTGGAGTATGACTTGTCTCTGGTTCCACCTCAGCTGTTGGCATCTCTGATTGTTTTGTTGCTGTCTGTGGTGCCTCTTCTTCTTGTTCTGGCATGTCAGACTGTTCTGCTGTTGGTGCTGGTGGTGGTGATGATTCTTGAACCTTCTGGAGTCTGCGTTTCTTCTGTTTAGGTTGGGATGCAGACGTTTCTGTCTCAACTGAACTACCTCGCTTGACTGAAGTCTTGCGAGTGGTCTGTTCTCTCACAACCTTCTCTTTTGTGGATTTTCCCTTCTGCTTCTCCACACCTCTAGAAGGTGGCATCCAAGTAGGATTAGAACAACCTACTTCCAGTGCTGCTTCACGGTGAACGTCATCTGGTATTTTGTTGAAAAATTGTGGTGCTAGTCCCAGAGACATTTCCAATTGGTGCTGGTCCTTGGGGATAGAAAGACCAGTGTTGAATTCTACTGCATCTTCCCAGACCTTCTGGGTAAAGAATCGCTCAATCATCAGACTTATCTTGGTGGAATGGCGAAGGTTTCTTCGAACTTCCACTGAAGTTCCTCTGCCCTTGCTATCCTTTGAGTAAGTCACCAGCTTTGCTTCTTTAGCCATCAGCTCAAAGAGGATTCTGCTCCAGTTGACTCGAAGATTGAGAACAACCGCTGTGAGAATTCTGAATTTCTCAGGTGTGACTTGATCATAAGTGCCACTGTGGTTGAGAAAGATCCTCTGAACCACTTCTAAGAGTAGCTTGAACCCTGGTTGGAGTAGAGATCTTTGGAACATCCGTCCAGTATAAGAGATGGGTATCACCATCATGATCTCAACAGCCTCCTGCAATTGCGCCATCGTGATGTCTTCCAAAGGTAGACCTTCGTCCTTTACTCTATACGTTTGATTAATCATTTCAATCACATTGTATGGGGTCTTGCTTGTTCTGTCACCAATTGGCATCAGTACATTAGCTTCAAGGCCATGCTTGTCATTCTGCCATGTCAGATAGAAAGTGGAAACTTGCTTTGCCAAGAACATATTTGGATGAGAGGTTACTATATTGCAGAAACCTATTCACACACGAATCAAGGCAAACGCATATACATCAGTGAATATGAACACTATCAAGAACAAAGTAGAATGAACAATTAATTAGCAAGATAAGGCTTATTCAACAGTTTCGAAGCAGAGAAGGTTTCTATCAAAGGCAGGAATAGAAAAAGACAATAAATTTAAAACCTTTGCAGCGTTTAACCATTGCAAAGATTTCTTCGAGTTTTCGAAATCCGTGAGTGTCAAGAACTGCATACGGTTCAGGTGAGAGAAACCTCTGAACCTCAGCCACGTGTTGAAGAAATAGAGAAGTTTGGGGTGCCATAGTCAAAACGCAAAGATGTTTGAGAAGCGATTTGCAGAAGATTTGGGAAATTCTTAAGTGCTTAAAAAATTTGGAGAAGTGCTCAGTGCGATAAAGTGAAGGTGAAAAGTTTAGAGAATGATATCGCATATATATAACAAAAATAATTAAGCAAAAAATAAAACTGTAAGAAATTCGAAGAGTTGAAAGATTTTCTCCGTTTTTAGATTTTCCCGCTTCTATGAATTGTTTTGCCGCCTTCCCTTGCGTTAGATGGACGCTCTAGATCCTAGAGTCTATATGCGAGCGTGTGCGTATCTCTTTCTTTTGGCAACTTCCCTTTTCCTGTTTCTTGCAGGGATTTCCTCGATCCCAGTTCCCAAGGTTGTGCTAATCATCACAAAAATAGGAGATTTAGTAAATCTAGGACAAAAATATCTTTTATAGTTCTGTAACCTAGGAGAGTGACGTCTTTTATCTCGACGCTTTAATTTCCGTATAAGTTCCCCCTTGACTTAGCATATAAGTAATCATTTTCACATGGCTTTTTCGTCAATTAATAGAGAAAGTTATGCCACGTGTATTTTATTTCAACTGGGCTTTATGTCTTTCTTGTAGTTAACGTTCTGGTGACTATCTGGTAGCCTTCTGGTATTTAGCTATCTGGTAGCCTTCTGGTCTTGGCTATCTGGTAGCCTTCTGGTCTTCTTCATCCAGACTGAGTAGTCCAAGTTTTCCACAAAGCATCTTAAATCTTTCTTCTGGTAATGCTTTAGTTAAGATGTCAGCACGTTGGATGTCTGTATGAATCTTCTCAATCTTGATGTGCTTTCTCTCTACATGATCTCTGATAAAATGATCTCTTACATCAACATGTTTGCATCTTGTGTGGAGTACTGGATTCTGTGTTATAGCTATAGCACTTGAGCTGTCACAGAATATAGGTATCTCCTTTACTTCAATCTCATAGTCTCTTAGTTGCTGTTTCAACCATAGAATCTGTGCACAACAGTGTCCAGCAGCCATATATTCTGCTTCTGTGGTTGATGTAGCAACAGATGTCTGTTTCTTTGAAAACCAAGATATCAACTTGTTTCCAAGGAATTGACACGTCCCAGAGGTAGACTTTCTGTCCAGTTTGCATCCTGCATAATCTGAATCAGAATAGCCTGTAAGCTCAAAGTTATCATCTTGTGGATACCAGAGGCCAATGTTAGCTGTTCCCTTAAGATATCTAAGTATCTTTTTGGCAGCTTCCATGTGTGATTCTTTAGGATTGGCTTGATATCTGGCGCAAACTCCAACTGCATATGTTATATCTGGACGGCTTGCTGTAAGGTATAGCAGAGAGCCAATAATTCCTCTATATTGAGTAATATTAGCTGGTTTTCCTTCTGGGTCTGGATCTATCTTTCCATTTGATTGCATAGGAATTTTCACTGCTCTGCTGTCTTTCATTCCAAACTTGACTAGCAGATCGTTGATGTACTTTGCTTGATTAACAAAGATACCATCTGGTAATTGTTTTACCTGCAGACCTAAAAAGAAATTCATCTCACCCATCATGGACATTTGGTATTTGTTCTTCATTAGTTCTGCAAATTTGTCACACAGATAGGGAGATTGTGATCCAAAAATTATGTTATCGACATATATCTGGACCAACAGAATATGTTCTTTGACTTTGATGACAAACAGTGTCTTGTCAACAGAACCTCTTTTGAAGCCTGATTCCAGTAGGAATGTTGACAATGTTTCATACCACGCTCTGGGTGCTTGTTTTAAGCCATAGACAGCTTTAGCTAGTCTATATACTCTCTGGTCAGGATTCTCTTCTTCAAAACCAGGTGGTTGCTCAACATACACTTCTTCTTCAAGTATGCCATTAAGGAAAGCACTTTTAACATCCATCTGGTATACTTTGAATCTCTTGTATGCAGCATATGCTAAAAATAGCCTAATTGCTTCCAATCTGGCCACTGGTGCAAAGGTCTCATCGAAGTCGATACCTTCCTGTTGATTGTATCCCTTTGCAACAAGTCTAGCCTTATTTCTGACTACTTCTCCATTCTCATCTCGTTTGTTTTTGAATACCCATTTTACACCTATCACCCCTTGATGTTTTGGTCTGTCTACCATATACCAGACTTGGTTTCTTTTGAACTCATTGAGTTCTTCTTGCATAGCTATGACCCAGTCTGCATCTCTAAGTGCTTCATAGGTGTCAGAGGGTTCAGCACGTGATAAATAACAACTGAGAAGTGCACTTTCTCCATGCATTCTTCTGGTTCTAACTCTGTCTGTTGGGTTCCCAACAATCTGTTCAGAAGGGTGATTTTCTTGAATCCATTTCCTTCTGTTAGATATCTCCTCTTCTGATATCTCAGGTTCTGGTTCATTTGTTGGGTCCTCAAATTCTGGATGAGAAGTTTGAAAAGGATTTTCAGTTTCTGGTTCTTCTTGATCATTATTCCAACCATTTGAATCTCTTGATTCTTCGGGTTGATCTGGTTCTGGTTCATTAGAATTGTCTCCTCCTTCAGGCTGATTGTCTTCTGGTGTAGTTAAGGTTGTCTGTTCTGTTCCCCCTTGCTGCAAGCTTACTGCTTCAGCACTGTTTGGAACTTCAACTTCATTCTCTTCTGATGTATTCCAGATTAGAATATCTTCTAACAGAATCCCTTTTTCTTTCTGGTTCTTGTTCTGGTCTTGTGATTGATCAACATCTAGGTCTCTGTCACTAATAACAGATTCATCAAAAACAATATGAGGTGTTACTTCCACAATGTGAGTCATCTTGTTAAAAACCCTATAAGCTTTGCTAACATCAGAATATCCTAAGAATATTCCTGGATCAGCTTTGCTATCAAAGGTTTTCAACTGAGATTTCCCATTATTGTGAATGTAACACAGACAGCCAAAAGAACGAAAGTAATGAATCCTGGGTTTTCTGTTGTTCCATATTTCGTAGGGTGTCTTCCCATGTCTGATGGTAACAACTGATCTGTTCTGGGTGTAGCACGCTGTATAGATGGCTTCTGCCCAAAATTTCTTTGGCAATCTGGTAGCATTGAGCATTGTACGAGCTGCTTCTTTTAATGATCTGTTTCTTCTCTCAACTACTCCATTTTGTTGAGGAGTTCTAGCAGCAGATGTCTGGTGAGTGATTCCCATCTGGTTGCAGTATTCCTCAACTTTCTGGTTTAGAAATTCTGTTCCACGATCTGTTCTGATGGTGGTAACAGAAACTTCCTTTTTCTTGGTGATCTTGTTGAGAAAATTTGGCAGCTTCTCCAGAGTTTCTTTCTTCTTATACAAGAATATTACCCAAGTAAATCTTGAATAATCATCAATGATGACTAGAGTATATTTCCTACCATTTATGCTTAATGGTTTAACTGGACCAAATAGGTCTAAATGTAGTAGTTCTAGTATTCTGGTTGAGCTCTGGGCAGATTTGCTTGAAAAAGATGATCTGGTCTGCTTTCCAGCTTGACACGCTTCACAAACGTGGCTTTTGTCATAGATTTGTTCTGGCAATCCTTCAACTAGTTTTTCTCGTGCAATCTTATTGATTGATTTGAAGTTGAGATGGCTTAATCTTTTATGCCATAGCCAGCTAGTTTCTGACACTGTCTTAGTGACCAGACAGGTCTCTATCTGGTTGTTCCATTGCACAATATATAGTCTATCCTGCAATATCCCGGTAAGGAGTATCTCATCTCCTTCCTTGTTATTCACCAAACAATTGTTAGCATTAAAGACAATCTGATTACCATTGGTACAGAACTGACTTACAGAGAATAGATTGTGGCTAAGTCCTTCAACGTATGAAACGTTTGTGATGGTGGTCTTGCCTACTTTTATGTTTCCATATCCTCTAGTATATCCTTTTGAATTACATCCAAAAGTGACATGAGGTCCTGGTTTCTCTATGTAGTCTGATAGTAGGTTCTTGTCACACGTCATGTGTTTTGAACAGCCACTATCTATTATCCAGATTGCTCCTTTTGCTATTTTGTACCTTCTTGCAGTCTTCTGATCCTGCAATTAGATACACTTAGCTACCCTTCAATATTTGGGTGCTTGGTTATTAGCAAATGTTCCCTTTCGAATCCAGAACATTTTTGGGTTGGGGACAGCAATATAACAAGTAATAATATTTCCATTATTATCTACTTTTGACACAGAGTGATATATAGATGGATGATATCTTTTTATTCCATCCGTCTTTAATCCTTTATTTGTAGATGGCATCCTGTTGACATTCTGGTTAGGTAATGTCCTGTTGACATTCTTTTTGTGAACTCTTTCTGTGTAACCTTCTGGTTGTTCCTTTACTTGATGGAACTGTCTGTTGTTTGTCTGTTTTACCATCATCTTCTGTGGTTGTTCTTTCTTGTTTCTGAGGTTTATCACCTGATCTGGAATCTGTTTCCTTTCTGGCACGAATTTCATGGTGCTAGAGGATTTCTCTGAATGACCTGGATATCCTAATCCAGATGTACCCTTTTGCTGCATGTTAATTAGCAGTTTAGCTCGTTCATCACTCTTGTAGATCATTTCTTTTCCTTTCTTGATCTTCTCTTCAGCAACATTGTTTCTTGTAATGAGATCTTTGACCTTAGAATTCAGCGAATGAATTTCATTGTCTTTTCCTTTACTCTGTTCTTCCATATCAGCAATTTTAACAACGAACTGTGTGTTAGCAGTACTTAGTATCTGTTCTGTTTTCTTCATCCTTTCATTCTCTTCAACTACTTCTTTGAATAATCTCTTGATGCTCGAGTAGCTTTTGAACATGTCATTGACTTCATCCCAAGAGTATTCATCTTGATCTACTATTTCCTGTTCCAGAATAGTATTATTTGAAGAGTTAGAGTTGCAGGATTGTACCTCTACATCATCTAGACCATTGTCTAGTCCTGCATAGCATTCATCCCAGTCTTCTTCTTCTTTAGCAAAGAATGCTTCATCATCTTCTGTTGAACTATCAGATAGATGACTTGAGCTGGAATCTTCTTCTTCTGCTATCATGGCCTTACGTTGAGCTTTTAGTTTTCTGTCTCTCTTAGCTCGTAGTTCTTCTCTTTGACTTTTAGATAAGTCTGGGCAATCGGTTTTAAAATGACCTGTTCTCCCACAACCATAACACGTATAGTCAGTAGGATTAATGGTTTTATCATTTCCTCTACTTTCTGTTTTGTCATCAGATCGTTCTGCTTCTTTGTTCTTCTGGTATCTACTCTTGTTATCTTTGTAGAACCTTCGGTACTTTCTTGATCTGACTTCCATCTTGTCCATTCTCTTAGCAATCATTGAGAATTCTTTGAGTAACTTGTCATATCCTCCTTCAGCTGGTGTAGCAGATGATGCTAATTCATCTGATTTGCACTTCGCTTTGAAGGCAGTCTCTTTCTCCTTCTTTGAGCTATTCTCGCTCTTCTTGCTGGAGGAGTAATCTGGTTCCTTCTGATGTCGCATTCATGGACAGCTAGATGATCAAAGAGTGCTTCTACAGATAGATCATTAAAATCAGCACGTAGAGGTTGCATTGCTGAATAAATTTCCCAGCTTGGTGGTAGAGCTCTAAGAATCTTGAGATTCTTCTCTCTCTGTGTGTACTTATCCTTCTTAAAGGCAGATACTTCCAGTAGCACTTCAGTGAACCTATTCTTCATTTGTTCAATGGTTTCTCCAGGTTTCATCTTGAATTCATCGAACTTGTTACATGCTAAGGATAGCTTGTTCTCGATCATTGCTTCGGATCCTAGACTGAGATCTCTCAGGGCTTCCCACATTTCTTTGGCTGTATCAAGATCTTGGATCTTAGCCAGATGGACTCCTTTTACAGTACTGGAAATAACTCCTTTAGCAAAATCATCTAGATTTGCTTCTCTTCTTTCTTCTGAGGTGTACTTTCTGGGATCTTTTAGTACAGTTTCTTTAACTGCTCCTGTCTCAGTAATGCGAGTAGTTTCTTCAGTAATGGCTAGAGGTCCTTCCTCAATTACCTTCCACATCAAGCATTGATGAGCTTTGAGACACATCTTGATTCTGAAACTCCATTCTCTGTAACCTTGAATGGAAAATTCTTCGCATGCCCTGATAACAGATGACTCCATAACAGATAGTATGCAGATGATGAAAAGACTTTCTAGATCTATTCAAGTTGACCACGCAGGTATATAACCTTGTGAAACAAAGAAATGGTCGTATGAACCACTGCTCTGATACCACTTGTTGGTCCCGAAAGAGCAAGGTTTGGTTTATGGGGGGGGGAATACACCAAATGCAAACTTTTCAGTTTACTTGACTATTTAAAACTGAGAGATGTAGCTTTCTGAAACACAGATTGCTCAAGGTGATAAAACAGATTGATCTTCTAATCGATCTTGTTCTATCCAGGTAAAGTCTCTCAAGTGAGTTATACAAGGCAGAGAGTAAGTTTATACTTAAACTCTAACAGTGTATCGTGTGCGGAATGATGGTGGACTTAGTCGGTGCTCTTGTAAAGAAAATCTTTTGAAAACTTAATCGAGTATTTAGAAGATAGATTAAGAATGCAGATCTGAATGAGTATGATAGATGCAGAATAAAAACAACTGAACATAAAATGCAGAATTTAAATGGCACAGTTATTTTTACGTGGTTCGGGAAACCCCCTACGTCCACGGTCTAATCCAAACTGGATTAGATATCCACTACTAGGATACTCTTCTTATTTATACTCGCTGAGAACGAGCCACAAGTTTCAATTACAAACCTTATTGAAACTTATGCACGAATAAGGGTCGTGTCCCTTTACAACTTACAGAAAACTACTGTAAACAGGCTATCTTCACGTTAATCCACTAGAAAACTACTAGCTAGTAAAGATCTCCTTCTTCTCTCGATAAGACAGACTTGAATCGAGGTGTGATTGCGATCACGAACGGTTTGAAGCTTTTGTCTGATTTGGAGATAGAATGCTTGAGATTTCTGCAGTATATCGCTTGCGTATCTTTCAGACTTTAAACCTTCAAACATATATAGGCTCTGAATCTTGAAATTCTAGCCGTTTGTTGATTGGCGTGATTTGATTTGTGGATTACCAATCAATCATATCTGTTCTTTCCTTTTAGAGTTGTTGATTGAATCTTCTATGATTGGTAAGCAGATCATCTGTGATTGCTTTCCTTCTCCATGTCAATCAGTGATTCAATTTCCAAATCTTTAATGGAAAGTCTTTAATGCTTCATCGACAGGTTTGATTCAGCTCTTTCTGTTTTGCTTCAGACCTTCTGTTTATGTTCTTTCTGGTCTTAGTGCCGTTCTGGTTTGAACATTGGTTAGATACTGTCTGGTTGAAGAGCTTTACTGGTTGAACACTGGTTTAGACATTTTCTGGTTTTAAATGCCTTTCTGTCTATTACTTTCTGGTTCAATTTTCTGTCCATCTTTCTGTATGAAGCCTTCTGGTTCAGCATAGTTGTCTAAGACTTGCTGGTTCAGCTTTCTGTTAAAGACTTGCTGGTTCAGCTTTCTGTTAAAGACT
>JAPKLX010002984.1:622-11720 GCA_026898415.1 Leonotis leonurus
CCCCCCCCCCCACCCCCATACACCAATCTAGCTCTTTCGGGACCAACGAGTGGTATCAGAGCAGTGGTCCATATTGACCATTATTTCTATTTCACAGGAGATTATCTCTGTGTGGTCATCTTGGATAGATCTTGAAAACGTTTTCACTGCATAACTCACCTGCATTATTCTAACATTTACTCTAAGTCATGGAAGGTCAAATGGCTGGAGCTTGTGAGGATTTCTCAATCGCTGGATATGAGGACTGGAGTTTCAGACTAGAAATGTGTCTCAGAGCTCATCACATCAAGATGTGGTCCGTCATCACAAATGGACCAATCAAAATCATGCACAAACTTTCAGCTGAGATAAAAGATGGAAAATGACCCACTCCCACCGTTGAATTAGTCGAAAAGGAGAAAGATATGGATGACTATACAACGGAGGAGAAGAAAGAAGCAAGCTTAGACGACTATGCAAAATGGTTGATTTCCAGCACTGTTAAAGGTATCTACTTGGCCAAAATCCGACGTCTCAAAACA
The DNA here is from genome assembly GCA_026898415.1 of Leonotis leonurus. Classification (NCBI taxonomy): domain Eukaryota; kingdom Viridiplantae; phylum Streptophyta; class Magnoliopsida; order Lamiales; family Lamiaceae; genus Leonotis; species Leonotis leonurus. The sequence goes on from JAPKLX010002984.1 coordinate 1,144, forward strand.
GCTAAAGAGATGTGGGATGTACTGCGAGAGATAAGCATGGGATCCGACGTGATTCAAGAAAACAAGCTGTCCATAGCTTGTAACAAATATGAAGAATTCAAAATGAAACCTGGTGAAACTATAGCACAAATGAAGAACAGATTCACCGAAATCTTGATCGAAATAGATGCCATCGACAAAGACAAATATACCCAACGTGAAAAGAACCTCAAGATCATTCGCGCCTTACCTGCCAGTTGGGAGATATATTCGGCAATGCATCCCATGATGCCTGAGTTAAATTCTCTTACTATCGATGCTTTGTTTGATTTACTAACGGGCAATGAATATGAAATCAATCGTATTCATGGTCATTCTAATTTTTCTTCTAGCAAACCATCTATTACAGGAACGAAGGAAAAAAGAAACTGCCTTCAAAGCAAAGCAAAAAGAAAAGGAGGTGGAAAAGAATTCCCCACCAACTGTGGTAGTAAAAGATTCATCTAGTTCAGATGATGAAAACTACTCCACCAAGAACTACTTCGAGGAATACTCGCTCATGGCTCAAAGATTTCAAAAGATGGAACTTAGGGCAAACAGATATAAACACCTCTACAAAGATAACAACAGAAATTTCAAATGGAAAGATCGACCTGAGAGAAAGAATGAGGTAAAATCTACCTCATATGTTAAAACTGACCTATCTGAATTCTCTTGTTTTAAATGTGGGAGAAAAGATCATTTCAAAACGGACTGCCCCGACATCTCCAAGGCAGAAAGAGAAGAGCTCAGAAGCAAGTGAGACAAAAAGCTCAGAGAACAACGCAAAGTCATGCTTGCTGATGAACAAGCTGCTTCAAATACATTATCCGACAGCTCATCCAAAAATGATGAAGCCTTCATAGCTGATGAAGATGAAGAAAAATGGGATGAGTGTCTCATGGGCCATGACAATGGACTTGACAGTCAAGAGGTAAATTATCAAAATTCTATTTCTTCTAATCAATCTATATGTAATTCTGGTGATGAAGAAGAAGGTGAAGACGATCTGTCCATTGAAGATTTTACCAAACTTATGGAGGATCACGCAAGATTGAACAGGATGTTCAAACATGCTATAAAAGAAAATGGAAGAATGGCAAATACCATTCAAGAAATGAGGGAAATCAGCAGCTCGTTCAATGATAGGGAAAATGCTCTGCTAAAGCAACTCAAAAGCAAGAGCAAAGAAAATTACTCATTTAATGCCAAGATATCTGATCTCATTGATCGAGAGGCTTCTGCTCAAAGTAAGGTCGATGATTTGAGTGCCACAATCAATCACTCAATGCACAAAAAGGAAGATCGAATTCAACTCATCAACGACATGCAAAGAAGAGCTACAGATCGCACTGGACTTGGATTTGATGGAGTTGACAAAGGACCATCAAAAGGAAAGTTTGTCAAAGAAAAGGGAAAAGATAAAATAGTTAATCTCAACAACAATGTGAGACAACCACAAGCTATTTTAATCAAGGATCAAGGTCAGCAGCAACAAAAATTCACCACTCAAGGGATTGGATATCAACAAAGAAAACAGCCTGCTCAAAGGACTAATCAAACTGCTCAAAAGTTCAATCATCAGCGAGCTCCTCCCTTGTTCAACCAAAGAAAACCGACTGCCCCATCCAAACCATCTGCTCCTAAGAAATCAACTGCACCTACTCAACCACCTGCCAAGAAGAAGCAAGTTGTGTACATTGATTTTATTGGCAAACAAATCAGGCCATCGCAAAATGTTACTATCATTAGGTAGATTTGGGTTCCAAAAGGAACTTGGTTCACTAACAAAGCACCCTCATTCAGTAGGGTAGCTAAATAATCTTTCATTGCAGGATAGGAGATCGATGAGAAGAAAGCACTCAGCTCGGGGCGAGGTATTGATACTTGATAGCGGATGCTCCAAACATATGACATGCAACAAAGATTCGTTAATCAACTACAAGGAGAGCATTGGACCAAATGTTACATTTGGAGGAAATTCAAAAGGATACACAAAGGGTTATGGTGATCTTCAAGTTGGTAACACTACTATTCTAAATGTATCATATGTTGATGGTTTAAATCATAATCTATTCTTAATTAGCCAATTTTGTGCTAATAACAAGAGAGTAGAATTTACAGCTAACAAGTGTCTTGTCAAAAACATAGAAGGAGAAGAAATACTTCTTACTGGGATTTTGCAGGGCAGGTTATACATTGTACAATGGGATGATCACACTAAAACATGTTTAATAACAAAATCTAGTACAGAGACCAGCTGGTTATGGCACAAACGTTTGAGCCACTTAAACTTCAAATCAATCAACAAGCTGGTGAAAGACAACCTAGTTGAAGGTCTACCTACTCAAATCTATGACAAAGACCATGTATGTGAAGCTTGTCAAGCAGGAAAACAAACAAGAGCATCATTTCCTACAAAGGCAGCTCACTCCACTTCAAGAAACTTGGAACTCCTACATCTAGACCTTTTTTGACTTGTATCTCCATTAAGTGTAAACGGTAGAAAGTATACTCTTGTTGTTATAGATGATTTCTCTATATTTTCTTGGGTTGTTTTCATGTTCAAGAAAAAAGAAACTCTAGAGAAACTACCTGATCTTCTCAACAAATTATCAAATCAAAAGGAGACATCCATCATCACCATTCGATCTGATCGTGGAACTGAATACATCAATCATATGATCGAAGGATACTGCTCAAAAATGGGAATTCAACATCAAACTTCAGCAACTCGAACACCACAACAAAATGGAATTGTGGAAAGGTGTAACAGATCACTCAAAGAGGCTGCCCGAACTATGTTAAATGAAATCAACCTCCCAAAGAACTAAGTTGCTATCTAGCTCACACCGAACCAAAAGATATCGAAGAAGCCTTACAAAGTGCAGATTGGATCAATGCCATGCAAGAGGAATTAAATGAATTCAAGAGAAATGAAGTATGATATTTGGTGGATCGACCTAGACATCAAGGTGTTATTGGAGTCAAATGGATATTCAAGAATAAAAGAGATGAAACAGGTGAAGTGGTAAGAAACAAAGCAAGGCTAGTCGCCAAGGGATATTGTCAACAAGAAGGAATTAATTTTGATGAAACCTTCGCACCGGTGGCACGACTAGAAGCTATCAGATTGTTTCTTGCCTATGCAGCTTTCCAACGTTTCAAAGTATTCCAAATGGACGTAAATAGTGCATTTCTAAATGGAATTCTAGATGAAGAAGTCTACTTGGAACAACCACCTGGGTTTGAAGTTGAAGATGAAAACAAAGTGTATAGATTAGCTAAAGCAGTGTATGGACTAAAACAAGCTCCTCGAGCTTGGTATGAGACGCTGTCTACTTTCTTACTTCAATCGGGATTCAAACGTGGTTCAGTATACAAGACATTATTCACCATCAAAGTCCAAGACTATATCCTTTTAGTTCAAATTTATGTTGTTGATATTATTTTTGGATCCAAATCTGAATTCCTTTGTAATAAATTTAGTAAGCTAATGCAGGACAAGTACAAGATGTCCATGATGGGAGAAATGAATTTCTTCCTAGGTTTGCAAGTTAAAAAATCTGCTGATGGGATCCTAATCAATCAATCTAATTACATCAACGATCTCATCACAAAATTTGGAGTCAAAGATTGCAAACCAGTAAAAATCCCTATGCAAACAAATGGACAAATTGGTCCCGATGTACTTGGGAAAGCAACAGATATAAAACAGTATCGTGGTATTATCGGATCACTTTTATATCTAACTGCAAGTCGACCTGATATTACTTTTGCTGTTGGTGTTTGTGCTAGGTATCAAGCTAGTCCAAGGGAATCCCACTTGGAAGCAGCCAAAAGAATCTTGCGTTATCTCAAAGGAACCATTGAGATAGGTTTATGGTACCCTTGTGATGATAATTTTGAATTAATTGGTTACTCTGATTCTGATTATGCAGGTTGCAAGCTCGATAGAAAATCCACATCTGGGACTTGTCAATTTCTTGGAAGCAAGCTCATTTCGTGGTTCTCTAAAAAGCAAACTTCGGTTGCAACCTCAACAATAGAAGCAGAGTACATGGCTGCAGGGAGTTGCACAACACAAATTTTGTGGATCAAACAACAACTAAAGGATTATGAAGTCTACATGGATGGTGTGCCAATATTTTGTGATAGCTCTAGTGCAATTGTCATCACTCAAAATCCTGTTCTACACACTCGCTGCAAACATGTGGATGTTCGTCATCACTTTATTCGTGATCATGTTGAAAAGAAGACATCAAGATAGAGAAAATTCATACGGATGTGCAGCGAGCTGATGTTCTCACGAAAGCATTACCAGAAGACAGATTCAAAATGCTTTGTGGAAAAATGGTTTGATAAATTTTATCGAAATTGGTACAAGTGTTGATAATAGCTAGCTGGTGGTAAAAGGCCATTTGTTATCACATTTTTAACTTTAGCTACATATTTTCTAATATTTGTGTTGCTAAACTTTGTGTGCAAATTCCAAGTAAAAAAAAAAGAAAAAACAAGCTCCTTAATGTTGAAAATTAGCAGCTAGCTGATGAGTGGAATACAAACAGCAGATCGATAAAAGAAGAAAACGATCTGCTTAGGTGTCAAAAACAGCAGCCAACTGTTGAAATCAAGGATAACAGATCGTTCAAAGGAAGAAAACAATTTGCTTCTCTATTTTCAAAAACGTCAAAGAAAAGCAGATCGATAAAAGAAGAAAACGATCTGCTAACAATAGCAGCAAGCTGCATAAAGTGAAAATAAGCAGCTAGTTGTCAAAATCAAGGATAGCAGATTGTTCGAAGACTAAAACGATCTGCTAGGGTAGCAATCAAGGGGGGATCTAATTCATTTAATTCTCCATCTCTTTGATTATTTATGTCTAATGATTACTAATAAAAACTATTAAATGCTAGGAAATATTGAACGCCTAAATGTCAAAAAAAGTGACGGATAAAGTGAAGCTCATTTAATGTTGTAGTCCTCGATTATTGTTTCGAGACAATGATGTGACTGATGTGTAGACGCAATTTGATGGCGTATGCACTTCACTTGATTTTGGGCGCCAAATGATTAAACAAGGGAGTAATCTCAACCGTTACTTGTTATTACTTTTATAAGTTTTAATCTGAGTCGTTCATTATTTGCCTATATATATGTGAATGTTTGACTGTTCTCCTCACACTCATATATTCCCTCTCAAAAACAAAAACCTAAAACATCAATTGTTGCATTTAAGCTTTCAAACTAAGCTTCCAAACTGCTTCTTCAGTTACAAACCCACTCAAAATCATTTCCAAATGACTACTTCTGAAGCTAGCTCTTCATCTTCTCAAGCACCTTCGATTTCCTTGTCAGAGATGCTGCACACAATAGAGGCGAAATTGTCGCCTGAGCCTCGTGTTGTACTCTCACATCATGGGTTTCGTACCCTAGATGTACTATTTAGCAAAATCAAGGCTTGCACAGGTTAAAACACTTAAAAAGCATGAACTAGATTTCAATGTTACATATGTTTGCTTATACTACATGTATTTCACATATCTTGATTATTCATGAAAGAATGATTATGTGTACTCTGTTTATTTATGTGTTCATTATGTAGTCTGTTTATCCGCTTATGATTTGAACACCTTTTTTATGGTAAATCAACAATTTGTCTACATACAAGTGTTTTTATCAACACATATCTTCAAACACTTAATCGTAATGCATTTCTATCTAGGGTTCCACAAGATCATTACTGTGGAACCAGACTATTTTCTCCCACGACAAATAGCGTTATTTTATTGCTCGTGGATGGTAGATGATCGCGAAGAATATACCGTCATAATTCATGTTGGGAAATCAAAAGAGGACAACATTAGGACGACCGTGATCGAAATGATTTTACAAACTTATCACTTGGCTGACGTAGGTGACATGGTGGTGGAAGAAGTCACAGATGAGCAAATTCAGAAAGCTATTGACATTATGCTTGTTCATCCTTTCGAATGGACCGGGAAGGCATTCAATAGAGCCTTGATGCTTCCCAGCTACAGACTTCTTCTTGATTATGTCCAAAAAGTTTTTCTTGGTCACCAAGGGACCTTCGACTCTGTCACAGCAGGAAAGCTCAAAATAATGGCAGTTGTTGTGTTGAATCTAAAAGTGAATTGGGCCAGATCGCTGCTCAAGCTCATAGTGGATGAAGAGCAGCAGATTGTTATTCGCTAGGACAAAGATGGAAACTGCACTCACATGAATATTAAACGACCTCTTCGCTTGTCTACTAAACTTAGCACTATAATTGCTGGATTCTTCCAAAAGAACAAATGGCACAAATATGTGGAGTTTAGCAAGGATTGGATTTTGCCAAGGACCAGACATCAGATGGAAATGTCATTGGGAATTGCTTTCCAAATTTTTCTCAAAGTCACGGATGACAAGATAAAGCAGACGCTTATCCGTGTTGGTCAATCAAATCCGGAGTGGATTATTCCATCCAAGAAACTGGCCACAGTTGGTGAGGCAGCTGCTGCCCAAGCATGAGAGGAGAAGGCTGCCGATCGACCTGCCAAGAGGAAAGCAGGTGGTAATCCTAAACCAGATGCTGCTGCCAAGACAAAGAAGCCAAGGGTCACAAAGCAAGGAAAGAACAAACCCACTGCTTGAAATCTGGTGGATGAATTGGAAGCTACTGTTGATCAAACAAAGGAGCCATCTGCTCCAGAGATAAATGAAGATGAAGTGGAAATAAATATACACGAGCAGCCCGCTGCTGACATCGAAGAAAGATTAAATGGAGCACAATTGATTTTCAAGCAGCTTCAAGAAAAGGCCACTGAAGTGGTAATGAAATCCATGCCTGGAATCCAGCTGACTCAAGAAACCTTTGAGATGGCTCAACGTTTCCAAACCTACTTGGAAATACGGGACTGCAAGTTCTATATTCTGAAGGCCATTTTACTTCTCTTTTCCATCAGCAAGCTGAAGGCAGAGGAAAGCAAGCTGAAGGCCATTTTACTTCTCTTTTCCATCAGCGTGCCTGATGCTCGTCAATACTTTTGCACCTATGTTTTGACGAAGATGAAAGAGGAGGCCGCTAATCTTCAAATTGATCTTGCTCCTTATTATGAAAAAGAACAAGATTTGTACAATTTCGCGGTGGATTTGCAGCCGGGTGATTTTGATGATATATTCAACTTTGAAGAGAAAGCTGTGGAGAAAGAAAAGCTTGGTGACACCCCCACATCCCAGCCTGCTGTCCAAATCAACATGAAGGAACCAACTGCTGTGATGGAAGAAGCAACTAATATTTGTGAACCATCAGTAGAACCAGTTGATGTTGAACCAGTGGTTGTCGAACAAATCGAAGAAATTTACACTCAAAGCACTGCACCAGATGGATTCCAACAACACAATCTGGAGGACTTACTATCTGCCTCTATTGGGCCTCAAATGACACCAGAACAACTGAGCGAGCTTATCCACATCCGCATCAACAATCGCTCTGCTGCATTGGCCAATTTCATATACTCTGCAGCAGAAAAAGCTTTGCAAACAATCGAAAGAAATTTCCACATCGCTCATGACAAACTGACCAGCGACCTGCACAATGACTTGGACAATGACAGAGAAGTTTTTGACAAATACAAAGAAGAGACAAACAGCAAGATTGCTGCCATTCATGAAGAGGTTAAATCTTTCGAGTCAAAAATGAAGGATGCTGGAGGGAAGATGGTGGCCAAAGTGAAAAAGCATGTGGAGCAACAATATGAGGACATGGAGAAAACCACAATTCCAATTGTGGTTAAAAACGAACTGCCCACATTGCTCAAAGACCAGCTGCCGAAGGCCTTACAAGAAGCAGATGTTGCAACTGGTGATGAAATTTTCCAAATCAACAAGATAATTACTGACATGAAGGTTGCTCACAGCGAGCTGACAGTCAACTTCCAATCACATCTCAAAACTGCTACAAAACAATTCAATGAAGTTACTGGCAACATTTCCACTTTTCTGCAATATAAGGAAGACTCCGAAGCTAGATTCAAGGCGCTCAATGATGAGATTTCCTCCCTTCGAATCATCATCTCCAAAGACTTTATTGATGATGTCAAAAAGGGGGAAGAAAAAGAGATGGTCCAGCCCGCTGTACAAACCAAAAAGAAACCTGCTGCTGCTCCTAAAAAGAAGAAATTGACTGCAAAACAGGCTGCTGAAGCCAGACAGGTGCAAAAGGAGAACGAAGAAAAACTCGAGAGAGAAGAGGAGGCTAAGAAGGCAGCATAACGTAAAGGAAAGAAAATTATATCCGAAGCTGATGAAGAGGAGGAAATGTTTCTGGATGGGTACAAGGCGGAGCAGATCACTGACCCCAAATTTAGAAAATTATGGAGAGCAGAGAAGCTAAGACAAGGGAAAACTGGAGCAATGAAGGATGACAAAGAAGAATCTCTAGATGAAGAGGAAGATGAACCATCAAACCTCATATTCATGTTCTTTGAAAAATTCCAATTGACCGAGCCACAAAGTCTGACATGGATACATAGAAAAAAGGCTGCTCAATGGAATAAACTGGTCAATGAATTTATTATGCAGCATTACTATCTGGTGGACCAAGATGTGCAAGGAGGTTCTGTGGACGATCTGTTTCGTGAATTTCTCTCCCAACACAAAAATCAATCGTTCATAGAATATCTCTACAGACAATCTGCTATGACAAACACTCCGCTTACTGCTCCAAAGAAAACAACTCTCTTGTATCCAAGAATCCCTGAAACTACAGAAGTTGATCACACAGCAGTCTTGAATGCCATAAATCGATCTGCACAGCTAATGAATTATCCCATTGATTTCAACAACAAAGACTGCCGAAGAATTTTCAATGGAATTTATGCAAGTTTTGGAGTTCCGTCGGAGTTAAGACAAAGAGAGATGGTGGAAAGAAAGAGAGCGCAACTGGCTGATCAACAAAGGCGTCAATCTCGATCGGCAGAAAAAGAACAAAGCCAACCACCTCAACCATGAAAGAAATATCCATTTTTTTGTTTAAGCAGCAAGCTGATATATCTGAAAATGTAATTGTAAGCTGTTATGTCAATAAAGTGAAGTTTATTTTGAAAAACAACCTGATGACAATATCTCTTTGTCCATGCAATGTTTCTATGCTTGTCACTTAAATTATTATTATGCATTCTAACTGCCTACAATATTAAAACTCATTGCTTTAAAAAGGAAAAATTAAAGTGTGGTTTCGACATCATCAAAAAGGGGGAAATTGTTGAGAACCCCATGAATTTATATATGTTTTGATGATGTTTCTCGAAACTACACTTAGTTGTTTTGTATCTTAGAAACCAAGTAGTCATTGTTATCTATTAAGGAATATCTTTAAGTGTAAAAGAAGCAGATCGTTTTTGGTAACTTAATAACGATCTGTCTTATTCTTGTAAAAGATTTCCTGGACACAATGATTATCTAAATCAAAAAGTATTCTCTACATTGTATAAGACAACTAGATCCAAATATAGTGAGCAGATCGTTTTTGTAGTAATAACAATCTGCTTCCTATATTAGCAGCTCGCTGTCATCTCTACTTGTTTTGGTTTCGATTTCTAGAATCTTTTTAACAGATCACAAATGTAAAAGTGGTTTGAAGTTTCAAACTTATAACGATCTGGTTCTCTAGACTAGAATTAGAAAATGAAAAGGAAACAGAACACTTGTAATTTCATTACAAGGTGTTAAGCAAGCTCGTTCCAAAGAACAGCCAGCTACTCAGATGTCAACAGATCGCTTCTAGCACAAGACAATGAGCAGCTCGTTCCAATTACAAATTGCAGCTCGCTGTCACGGCATACAACATATCATTTTTTTTGTTTCAAAAATGATATGGTCATCATCTCTACCGTATATACAACAGATCGTTTTGTTTCAAAAACGATCTGGTCATTACATTCAAAATGGAGAACCAAAGAGATGGAGGTACAGCTCGATAGACAAGTGAACTTCTACTACATCGAGTTCAAGCTGCTCCTCACGATAACTACGGTGGACTGCCGACATATCTAAATTTGTCACAAGTCAACCACTCTGTGTATTGTCACATCAACAGCATACATTAAGGAATGAAGTACGAGAATATCAATTTCCAGTACGGTGAATCATTCCCAGTATGACAATACATTGGGAAATCATGTGAAAGGTGGAACAAGACTCTCATTTGGCAGTGCGTGCCTCAACAACACTGACATGCATTTAACGCAGCCATTAATGCGATGAAGAAAGATGTCTTCGTCTCCAATGGATAGTTTCTGCAAAGGACCTATAAATACCACCTTCACCTCCAGAAAGATGTACGAGAATTCAAGCCATTATCCAGCTATTACTCAGCTAAAATCTTCAAGCTCTCAACGTTCAAAACACTTCCAACCATCAAGAATTCTCAGTAGTGTTTATAGTTGTTGAAGGTTACTTTCTGGAAAAATTATTTCTATAAAACCCCAAGTTAGGATCTAGATTTGATCTAGTTGTAATCTAAGGTTGTAGTGCTCAATCTTAGGAAGAAGATTTGT
>JAPKLX010002494.1:0-12963 GCA_026898415.1 Leonotis leonurus
GTTAGAGATCTGGAGAAGATAGAGAGAACACACACGCGAGCTATACTATTGTTATACCTTCAAGCAATCTGCTATCCAGACTAAGAGCTTCAACACTCTGTGATTTTACATCACATCAATCATCTCGATTCAAGTCTGTCTTATCGAGACAAAAAGGAGATCACCCTGCTAGCTAGTAGTTTTCTAGTGGTAACGTAGAGGTAATCTGTTGTAAAGGGAAACGCCCTTAATTCGTGCATAAGTATCTGTCTAGTCTTGATTGGTACTTGTGACTCGTTCTCCACGAGTATAAAGAAGCAGAGTATCCTAGTAGTGGATAATCTGGTCTAGTTTGGACCAGATCGTGGACGTAGGGATTTCCCGAACCACGTTAAACAGCTGTGTGCTTTACATTTCTACACTTTATTTTCAGTTGTTTATTATTCTAACTCTCTGCACTATCATCAATCTGCATCTCAATCAATCTTCTTAACATTCTGGATAATTATTAAGGTTTTCTAAACAAGAGCAATCACTAATCCACCATTATTCCGCACTCACTCAATACTTAGAGAGTAATAAGATCACTCTTATTATTAGCTAAGTGTTTACACTAAGAGAGTAATCTGGCTGGACTAAACGGCTATCGATTTGCATATCGATCTGTCTAGTCATCTTCGAGCAATTTCTTATACAGAATAGCTTGAACTCTCTCACAACTTGTCAAGTAAACTGAAAAGTTTGTATTTGGTGTATTCCCCCCCCCCCCCCCCCATACACCAAACCTTGCTCTTTCGGGACCAACAAGTGGTATCAGAGCAGTGGTTCAAACGACCATTATTTTGTTTCACAGGGATAAAACCCGCGTGGTCAACTTGAATAGATCTTAGAAAATCTTTTTCATTCACTAGCATACTATCTGCCATGGAGTCATTTGTTATCAGGGCATGCGAAGAATTCTCCATCCAAGGTTACAGAGAGTGGAGCTTCAGAATCAAAATGTGCCTCAAAGCACATCACTGTTTGATGTGGAAAGTAATCGAAGAAGGGCCATTAGCAATTACAGAAGAAACTACTCGTATCACTGATACAGGAGTGGTCAAAGAATCTGTGCTAAAGGATTCTAGAAAATACACTTTTGAAGAAAGGAGAGAAGCAAATCTTGATGACTTTGCCAAAGGGATCATCTCCAGCACGGTCAAAGGGATACATCTGGCTAAAATCCAAGATCTGGATACTGCCAAAGAGATGTGGGAAGCCTTAAGAGACCTAGCCCTAGGATCTGAAGTAATGATTGAGAACAAACTGTCTCTTGCCTGCAACAAATATGATGAATTCAAAATGAAACCAAGCGAGACAATAGAACAAATGAAAATGAGATTCACTGGAATTCTCCTAGAGATATCTGCGTTCAAAAAGAACAAATATACTCAAAGGGAGAAGAACATGAAAGTTCTTAGAACTCTTCCACCAAGTTGGGAGATCTATGCTGCAATGCAACCTCTAAGAGCAGATTTCAATGAACTGTCCACTGAAGCCTTATTTGATCACCTTGAAGGTCATGAGTGTGACATTCAAAGAATTCGAGGACCAGATCATCTGTCCAAAAAGGGAGAAAGTAGCTCAAAGAAAGATAAAGAGGTAGCCTTCAAAGCGAAGAGCAAACCAGATGATCTTTCTGAGCCTGCTACTCCAGATGAAGAGAGAGGTTATGACAAACTCTTAAAAGAGTTCGCTATGATCACCAAACGAATGGACAAGATGGAGACCAGATCGAAGAAATACAGACGCTTCTACAAAGATAATAAGAGAAACTTCAACAAGAAATATGACAATGATCAATCTGATGACAAGAATGAGTCCAAGAAACAGTCTGTTAAAACAACAAAGACCTCTAGTTCTACAGATTACACTTGCTTTGAATGTGGCAGAACAGGTCACTTCAAAACAGATTGTCCTGATTTGTCCAGAAGCCAAAGAGAAGAACTAAGAGCTAAAAGAGACCGAAAGCTTAAATATGAACGCAAAGCCATGATAGCTGAACAGAACTCAAGTAGCTCAAGTCATTTCTCAGATAGCTCATCAGAAAATGATGAAGCCTTCATTGCTGATGATGAAGAAAGCTGGAATGAATGCTATATGGGATTGGACAACGGTCTAGATGATGTTGAGGTAAATTCTTGCTACTCAAATTCCTCAAATAATAATAATGATCTTGGACAGGAAAGTGAAGATCAAGCAGAATACTCATGGAATGAAATAGATGAGATGTTCAAAAGTTACTCAAGAATCAAGAGGCTGTTCAAAGAAGTTGTTGAAGAGAATGACAGGTTAAAGAAAGTTGAGCAGACTCTAAGCACAGCAAACACGCGATTTGTTGCTAAAATCAACGATCTGGAGGAACAGATCAAAAACAAAGACTGTGAAATCCACTCACTTAATTCAAAAGTTAAGGATCTGATTACAAGAAACAATGTAGCTGAGGAAAAGATCAAGAAAGGAAAAGAAATGATTTACAAGAGTGATGAGCGTGCCAAGTTGCTAATCAATCTGCAACAGAAGGGCACATCTGGTTTAGGATATCCAGGCCACTCAGAAAAGTCCTCTGGAACCATAAACTTCATACCAGAAAGGAAGTGAATACCAGATCTAGTGAAGGACTTGAAAAATAAGAAAAGTTATCCTCAAAAGATGATGATGAAAGATGCAAAGAACATGGAGTATCATCAAACAAAACGACAACCAGCTCACTACACAGAAGCAGATCACCTTCAAAAATCAAATGTCAACAGGACACTACCAAACAAAAGTGTCAACAGGACAACACCAGTTAAGAAGGGAGTGAAGAATGATGGAATAGAGAGATATCATCCATCTGAAATTCATTCTCTATCAAAAATTGACAATGATGGGAACACTATTACCTGTTATATTTCTGTTCCAAACCCTAGAATGTTCTGGATTCGAAAAGGGATATTTGCTAATAATCAAGCACCCAAACGTTGAAAGGGTAGCTAAGTTTGATTAATTGCAGGATCAAAGAACTGCAAGAAGGAGTAAGGTTGCAAGAGGAGCAATCTGGATAATAGATAGTGGTTGTTCAAAACACATGACATGTGACAAGAACCTGCTATCAGATTACGTAGAAAAACCAGGACCCCAGGTCACCTTTGGATGTAATTCAAAAGGTTATACCAGAGGGTATGGAAACATCAAAGTTGGCAAGACCACTATCACTAATGTGTCATATGTTGAGGGTCTTAGTCACAATCTGTTTTCTGTAAGTCAGTTTTGTGCTAATGGCAATCAGATTATTTTTGACACTAACAACTGTCTGGTGAAGAATAAGGAAGGAGATGAGATACTCCTTACCGGTAAGTTGCAGGATAGACTATACATTGTCCAATGGACAAACCAGATCGAGACCTGCTTAGTCACCAAGACTGTATCAGAAACCAGCTGGCTATGGCATAAGAGATTAAACCACTTAAACTTTAAATCAATCAATAGGATTGCCAAAGAAAAGTTAGTGGAAGGACTACCAGATCAAGTATATGATAAAGATCATATATGTGATGCTTGTCAAGCTGGAAAACAAACCAGATCATCCTTTACAAGCAAAACAGCTCACTCAACATCAAGGATACTAGAACTGTTACATCTTGATCTGTTTGGACCAGTCAAACCTCTAAGCATAAATGGGAGAAAGTACACCCTAGTAATCATAGATGATTACTCAAGATTCACTTGGGTCATCTTTCTGTTAAAGAAGAAAGAGACTCTTGACAAACTCCCTAATTTTCTAAACAAGATCACCAAACAAAAGGAGATGAGTATAACCTCTATCAGAACAGATCGAGGAACAGAATTTCTCAACCAGAAAATTGAAGCATACTGCAACAAGATGGGAATCACTCATCAAACATCTGCTGCTCGAACTCCTCAACAGAATGGTGTTGTTGAGAGGAGAAACAGATCACTCAAGGAAGCAGCTCGAACAATGCTCAATGCAACCAATCTACCAAAGAAATTCTGGGCAGAAGCAATCTACACAGCCTGCTACACTCAAAACAGATCATCCATCACACTCAGACATGGAAAGACACCATATGAGATATGGAACAGCAGGAAGCCTAAGATTTCCTATTTTCGTACCTTTGGCTGTCTGTGTTACATACACAATAATGGGAAATCACAATTGAAAACTTTTGATAGTAAAACTGACCCTGGAATATTCTTAGGATATTCTGATGTTAGTAAATCTTATCGAGTTTACAATAAGAATTCTCATATTGTGGAGGTAACACCTCATGTTGTTTTTGATGAGTAAATTGTTGAGTACATGTCACCAGATGGAAAGCAGACAGAAAACCAGGTGACTACAAGAAGGATGAATGAACTATTACTTGAAGATATTCTTATCTGGAATTCAAAAAGTGAAGATGAAGAAACTATCACTCCACCTGTTGCAGAAGAGATCTTACAGCAAGGGGGAATATCACAACACAATCTGGATGAAAACAGATCAACAGAAGACAATGAAACAATTATTACAAATGATGACCAACATGAAAATCCAAATTCAGAAGAAAGTCCAGATGAGAATCCATTTCAAACTATATCAACAGCACACCCTGAGTTTGAGGAACCAATAGATCAACCTGATCCTGAGATATCTGATGAAGAGATGACCAGGAGAAGGAGATGGATACAAGATCATCCACCAGAACAGATCGTTGGGAACCCATCAAATCGTGTGAAGACCAGAAGAATGCATGGAGAAAGTGCATTGTTGAGCTGTTACCTCTCTCGCATGGAGCCATCTGATGCTTATGAAGCACTCCAAGATGCAGATTGGATAACCGCAATGCATGAAGAACTCAATGAGTTCAAAAGGAATGAAGTCTAGTATCTCGTGGACAGACCCAAACACCAAGGGGTGATAGGTGTAAAATGGGTGTTCAAAAATAAACGAGATGAGAATGGTGAAGTAGTCAGAAACAAGGCCAGATTGGTAGCTAAAAGCTATAATCAACAAGAAGGCATTGATTTTGATGAAACGTTTGCACCAGTAGCCAGATTAGAAGCTATAAGGCTATTTCTAGCCTATGCTGCTCACAAACGGTTCAAGGTATACCAGATGGATGTCAAAAGTGCATTCCTTAATGGAATCCTTGAAGAAGAAGTATATGTGGAACAACCACCTGGATTTGAAGAGGCAGATCCAGATCAGAAAGTATACAGACTGGCTAAGGCAGTCTATGGTCTAAAACAAGCTCCTAGAGCTTGGTATGAGACTTTATCAACCTTCCTACTAGAATCTGGATTCAGAAGAGGATCTGTTGACAAGACTTTGTTTATCATCAAAGTCAAAGAAAACATTCTCTTAGTCCAGATCTACGTAGATGACATCATTTTTGGATCTCAATCTACCTATCTGTGTGAAAAATTTGCAGAACTTATGAAAAATAAGTACCAAATGTCCATGATGGGTGAAATGAGCTTCTTTTTAGGTTTGCAGGTCAAGAAGCTACCAGATGGTATCTTTATTAATCAGACAAAATACATCAACGATCTGCTGACCAAGTTTGGGTTAAAAGACAGTAACCCAGTAAAAATCCCAATGCAAACAAATGGGAAAATTGATCCAGATCCAGAAGGAAAACCAGCAAACATTACTCAATACAGAGGGATTATAGGATCATTACTATACCTAACTGCCAGTCGACCTGACATCACATTTGCAGTAGGTGTATGTGCAAGATATCAAGCAAATCCCAAAGAGTCTCACATGGAAGCAGCTAAGAAGATACTAAGATATCTTAAGGGAACAGCCCATGTAGGATTATGGTATCCATGTGAAGACAATTTTGAATTAACTGGATATACTGACTCAGATTATGCTGGATGTAAACTGGACAGAAAGTCAACATCTGGTACATGTCAGTTTCTAGGAAATAAACTAATTTCTTGGTTCTCAAAGAAACAGACATCAGTTGCCACCTCAACCACAGAGGCAGAATATATGGCAGCTGGAAGTTGTTGTGCACAAATACTGTGGCTAAGATAACAGCTTAAAGATTATGAGATTGATGTCAAGGAAATACCAATTTTCTGTGACAGCTCAAGTGCTATAGCAATCACACAAAATCCTGTTTTGCATACCAGATGCAAACATGTGGATTTGAGACATCACTTCATAAGAGACCATGTTGAAAGGAAACATGTACAGATTGAGAAAATACACACTGAAGTTCAGAGAGCAGACATTCTCACTAAGGCATTACCAGAAGAAAGATTTAAGATGCTTTGTGGAAAACTAGGACTTTTAAATCTTGAAGAAAGGACCAGATTGAGCTAAACCAGATGAAATCCAATATTCCAACAGGGAATCAAAACCAGATCGTCATGGTCTAGATTGATAAAATCCAGATCACTTGAAATTCCAACAGGGAATTGACACCAGATCACTAAGTATATGTCAATACAGATTGATCAAGTTCCAACTGGGAATTATTAAAAGAGTCAACCAGATCGATAGTTCTCACTATGAAAGAGATCGACCTTGACCAGATCACTTAATGCCACGTGGATATTAAAATAATATTAATTATTCCATTACTTGGTTAAGGGGGAAAGTCAACTAAATACGGCGACTAAATCATATCATATATCTAATTTCTGACACTTGATATCAAATCTTTTATTTTTGTGATGATTGATACTATGTTAGGGAACTGTGACCAAAAGGATATTTACCAAACCAAGAAAAGGGAAGCTTTCCAACCGCGCTAAACAACCACGCGCCATCTCTTAACCCCACGATCAAAGGCGCGTACATCATACGATAAATAGAGGCGGTGACAAACAGTAACCCTAGAACATGGAAAGGCGGGAAAAGCTGTAAAAGGGAAGTTTCCTAATTCTTTATTACCTTACTTATCTCTATTCTCTTTTATATAAAATTGATAAGTCGTTTCATATATCACTTACACTTATATTTCTCGAAACACTTAGCAAATTTCCCTCTTCCAAAATTCTCTCTACCCACGAAAATCACTCTTTTCTTTGCAAAAATGGCACCCAAATCTTCGGTTTTTCTTGAGCAAGCGAACTTTCTGAAACCATACTTACACCAAGACCTTTTTGCGGTTCTTGATACCTTCGGGTTTCACAAACTGGAGAAGGCATTTCACCTTGTTCGCCAATGCAAAGGTTCATTGTCTTGTGATTTTCCTGCTTTGGCTTGTTCACGTTAACTCTTAATTATGTTGTTGATAAACTGTTTTTACTCATCTGCATATATATATACTTGTGATCACTGTGATATCGATTGCTAGACTGCATAAACTGTTTAAGGCACTTATACTTCACTGATGGAAGGATAGTGCTCACATACGCACTATTGTGTTTCTTGTAGGTGTTCACAATATTATCACTTCACACCCAGTTCATTTCCTACCCAAGGATATTGCCGCCTCTACCTCTCATGGCAGGGAGAGAGGGGTGGACATGAGGCGACCATCAGGGTCAGTAAGGGGAACACAATCAACAACACTTCTTATAACGTCATCAACATCATCAACGACGTTTACAAAGTGAAAGATGAAGGTCTTGACCTTGGGGAAATCACTGCAGAACAGCTGCAAGAAGCTGTGGAGATAGTGATGATTATACCCATCCAATATACAAACAGGATGTTTGTCCGTGCACTTCTCGCTCCAGAATTCAGAATTCTGTTTGAATTCGTACAGCGAATCTTTCTCAACCACAATGGATCCTACGATCAGGTCACCCCTGAGAAATTCAGGATCCTAGCAGCAGTGGTACTCAACCTGCCAATGAACTGGAGCAGGATTTTATTTGATCTCTTGGCCAAGGAAGCCAAGATGATCCTGTTCGTGAAAGGAGGATCCCCTGGCATTGAAGTGAAGCGCAGCAGCTTGAGACACTCAACGAAAATAAGCTTCATGATGGAAACATTCTTCCCTCACCATCAGTGGGATACTGCTGTTGAATTCAACACCAGACAGCACTTCCCAAAGGACCAGCATCAGATAGAAATGTCAATGGGCATTTCTGCAAATCTGCTTGCACGGGTTAAAGACTCAGTAGTCTTTAATGCACTGATGGAGATGGGAAATTCGAATCCTATCTGGATTCCTTCATCTGTTCCAGCCGATCGACCCACAAAATCCAAAATCACAAAGGAGAAAACAATCGAGAAGACTCCCACCAAGAGGGTCACCAGAAGGACGAGCTCAATCGATACAGATACATCAACAGCAGCTCAACCTCCTAAGCCAAAGCGCAGACGACTTCAGAAGATGAGTGATGAGGTCCAGGATGAGGTACCTGCTGCTGCAGAAACTATTCTCCCTCAACAGGAGGCTGAGGAAGAAGAAATTTTGATGGGTAGTCCACCAGAGGATGTGGCCCCCATTTCATCCTTGAAACCAGATCAATCTAAGGATTTTTCTCCAGCCCGCACTGAAAGTCCATCTTCTGCAGAACACTTAGAGCAGATCGATGAGGAGGATGAGGGAGCAGAGGGGTCGACTGATGAAGAAGAAGAGCTAAAGAAAGCAGAGACAGTGGTTAAAATGCTGGAAACAGAAGCAGACCATTCTGTTCTCAGAACATTCCCTGGAATCCAGCTAACCCCAGAGACATATGATGCAGCCAAACGCTTAAAGTTCCTTCTGCTGGTGAAAGATAAGGAATTTTACGTTCTGGATGCTCTACTCCGCACCAGATCAATACACGCACTGAAAATCGAAGAAGCCACCTTACTCAAGATCTTCACTGCTGCATCAATTGCTGAGCTAAGGGACACATACAAGTCGGACATTCTAGGAATGTCAAAATTTGAGGCTGAAGAACTCCAGATCGATCTTCGATCTGCCTATGAAAAGGCTAATATGCTGGATTTTTACAACAGCATTGAAGAAGAGGTTATGGAAGAAGCAGTTGAAGCAGCTCAAGCTGATACTCACCAACAGGGTGAAGCTATCCCAGCAACTGAGATAGATCAGCTAATGGCTGAAAGTGAAAAGCAGGCCACTGCACCTGCTGAGGGGGAACAAGCCACACCTTCTGAAATCCCCAATGTAGTGAGCAGCCAGTCTCAAGCAGAGGATGAGCCTGCTGGAAAAAATGTCGGAGGTGAACTTACAAACGACATCTACACTCCTGCTGCTGCAGCTGCACTTGGTGTATATGTGGAGACATTCACCCTGGAAGACATACTGATGGATCAACATCAATCACTGTCCCACACGCAAATCAAAGACCTCATTTCTATGAAAGTGGACCAGTACATGTATGGGACGCTCTCCACAGTTCAAGATGAAGCCACCCGTATACTTACAGAATTCAACAATCACTTGAAGACTCACGTCGATCAAGTTGATTCTGACTTGAGAAGAATATGCCGGCTGAAGATAGAAGAGATTAGCAAGAAAATGGACGATGATCGAGCTGCTTCCGAAGAACAAAAGGCACAGATCGATCAAAGTTTGTTTACAACTGAGATGAAGGTGAAAGAAATCTACAAGATCATCATTGCTTTTGCAGAAAAAGAGAAGGACATGGTACATACCATTGTCAAAGAACAGACAGATGGTCTAACAGCTGATATCGTGAAAGAGGCTAATACTTACACCAGATCACTGCTTAGGCAATTTGAAGCCAATGGGAAAGACTTTGTGGCAAGGAAGCTAAGCGATCTGGGCTACCCAACCAAACTCATGATCGATGCATTCTTTGACGAGATTGGGATTATAAAGGAAGAGCAGGAGGCACATTCTACCAACCTGGCCTCCACAACAAAAACTCTCCAAAAGCAGATCGATGACTCAAATCTCAATATCACATCACTGCTTACACAGAAAGTGGACACAGAAAAAGAGCTCAAGGCCATGAAGGAAGAGATCACCTCCCTACGGGCACTCATCAATATATTTGTTGCTGATGTCGAAAAGGGGGAAGGATCTGTGAAAGAGAAAAAGCAAACTGTTGTGAAAGGGAAGGAAAAGGAGAAAGCTCAACCTGAGCAACAGATCACACCACAACCATCCAGCCCTCCATGTTGGGAACCCCATAAAATATTCTAAGTTTTGATGATGCTCTTTCAAAACACACTTGGTATTATACATGTTCTATACCTTTCTCTTTAGTTTCAGCATAACAGATAGTCGAAACTGGTTCAAAGAGAATGATAGAAGATGTCTCGGACAGATAAAACCAGCCAGTCTCGAGCAGAAGGGTGGAGCAGAAGGCTGGAGCAGAAGGTTAAGTCTTGAGACAGAACGCTAACCAGCAAGTCTTAAGATAGAACGCTAACCAGCAAGTCTTAAGACAGAATGCTAACCAGCAAGTCTTAAGACAGAATGCAAAAAACCAGCAAGTCTCGAGACAGATAGCTAAACCAGAAAGTCTCAACCAGAAAGAGAAGCTAGTCAACTTTAACAGAAAGTTGAACCAGAGAAGCTTCAACCAGAAAGATAGAAGATGCTTCAACCAGAAAGCACTTCTACCAGAAAGCACTTCTACCAGAAAGCTCTAATACCAGAATGTACCTCAAACCAGAAAGTGTCTAAAACAGTATCCAAGCAGATAGGTACTAGACCAGAGAGGTCACAACCAGAAGGTTAGAAGCAAACCAGAAAGAGCAGAATCAAATCTGTCAAAGAAGCATTAAAGACTTTCCATTGAAGAAATAGAAACTGAATCACTGATTGATATGAAGAAGGAAAGCAATCACAGATGATCTGCTTACCATTCATGAAAGATTCAATCAACAACTCTACAAGGAAATAAGAGATATGATTGATTGGCAATTAACAAATCAAATCAACGCCAATCAACAAACGGCTAGAATTTCAAATTCAAAGCCTATATATGTTTGAAGGTTAAAAGTCTGATTAGTATACGCAAGCACTATACTGCAGAAATATTCTCAATCATTCTATCTTCAAATCAGACAAAAGCTTCAAACCGTTCGTGATCGCAATCACACCTCGATTCAAGTCTGTCTTATCGAGAAAAGAAGGAGATCTTTACTAGCTAGTAGTTTTCTAGTGGATTAACGTGAAGATAGCCTGTTTACAGTAGTTTTCTGTAAGTTGTAAAGGGACACGGCCCTTATTCGTGCATAAGTTTCAATAAGGTTTGTAATTGGAACTTGTGGCTCGTTCTCAGCGAGGTTAAATAAGAAGAGTATCCTAGTAGTGGATATCTAATCCAGTTTGGATTAGACCGTGGACGTAGGGGGTTTCCCGAACCACGTAAAAATAACTGTGCCGTTTAAATTCTGCATTCTATATTCAGTTGTTTTTATTCTGCATCTGTTATACTCATTCAAACCTGCATTCTTAATCTATCTTCTAAATACTCGATTAAGCTTTCAAAAGATTTTCTTAACAAGAGCACCAACTAAGTCCACCATTATTCCGCACATAATACACTGCTGGAAATTAAGTTTACACTTACTTTCTGCCTTGTATATCTCACGTGAGAGATCTTACTTGGATAGAACTTAATTGATTAGAAAATCATAGTGTTCTATCATCTAGAGCAATCTGTAATTCAGAAAGCTCACATCTCTCTGATTGAAATTGTCAAGTAAACTGAAAAGTTTGCATTTGGTGTATTCCCCCCCCCCATACACCAAACCTTGCTCTTTCGGGACCAACACTCCATCTGCTCAAACTCAAAAATCCAAATCATCTAGCAGATCGAGCCAAACTCAGAAGAAGAAGAAGAAAACTGGATTCAGCTGGCCATCTGCTCACATCAGACCATCTGAAGCAACCAACTGGGTCCCAGTTCACTTAAGAGATGGATGGGAAGGGCTCAAGAATGCCTTCGTTCTGTGTAGATACTTTTTGAAGGAACCTGCATACATGGATGGATCTCCAAATGAGGCATTCAACCGGTACCTAGACCTAAACGACACCAGTGATCTGGTAGAAGAAATAAGGAAGGCTGCTGCCCAAGCAAACGTCCAGATCACTGTGCCCGAGAAAGAATACAGATCATGCCCCACCATTCCAGGGACTGATCTACCGGACAAAACCTTTCTGCTCACCTTCATCAACCAGCTAGCAGAGAACAGAGGGTACAAGGTGGATGCAGAAGACCCGGACTACATAAGAATCAGAGAAGGGATTTATGAGAGTGTGCAGCTTATCTCGGACGAGACCAGAGCAAAAATGAAGAAGCAACAAGAAGAGAGAAGAAAAAGCAGATAGCTATAACCCTTTTTATCTTTATGATCTGCATTTCTTATTCTTGTGATGATAATCTGTAAACTCTTATTGCCCTTATATATAAATGAAAGTCTTTTGAGTTTCTGATGACAATACTCTATTGTCCAGAACACATATAAAATATCCTAAGACGTTATAAACTTAAAAACGTACTTGCATCAATCTGGTTATCAGACCAGATCGCCTTTTTAGAGCTGATAGGATACTTATTGTAAAGTGTGGTTTCGACATCATCAAAAAGGGGGAAATTGTTGGGAACCCTAAAGTTATTTAGTTTTGATGATGGCCTTTCGAAACACACTTAGCTGTTTTTTCTTCTAGCTTAAACTGTTCTAATGTAAAACAGATCACTATATATAAAGTGTATCGTGTTATGGAACAGATTAGGAGATGACTTGATATGTAAAGGAAATATGCCTATAGAAGTCAATCTCAAACCTAGTATAGGATGAAGGTCAAGATTTCATGCCAAAAAGAATTGATCTGCTGTAACAGACAGCGACCGGATCGATGACCAGATCGATGCCTACAGCGAGGAACCAGATCGATGACACATAGAAGGAAAGAGACCGTTAAGTAATATACTTCCCATAACTCAAAGATTGAGTCAACCTTTCCTATATGGCAAGAACAGATATGATGGAAACCATTGATTGGCAATATAATATCTATCTCACGCCAATCAACAACGGCTAGAATTTTATATTCAATG
>JAPKLX010003254.1:0-11406 GCA_026898415.1 Leonotis leonurus
TCTGGAAATCTGTTTGTTCAAAAACAAAGTTAGGATCTAGTTTTGATCCAATTGGTTTTTCTTAGATAGTAGTTTTCTATCTTTGAAAAGAAGAAGTGTAATCACAAGTATTTATCTAGTTTTGATAAAGTTTGTGGCTCGTACTCAACGAGTAAAAAGAAAGGAGACATTAGTTGATTTCGATCTAGTTTTGATTGAGCCGTGGACGTAGGGAAGTTTATCCCGAACCACGTTAACTCTTGCGTTCTTTACTTTCTGTTTTACTTCATATTCATCTTCTTCAAAATTGCATTAAACGTGTTTATCTCTAATATATTGATTAAGAAAACGTTTTCAATAAAAGAGCATTAACCACCAAATTCCGCACACAATATTAATCAAGATTAACTTATTCAAGTTTCTCTTATTAATTGTTACTTTACACTTAAGGTATACTTGAGCTAAGTTGACACTTCTTGACACGAAGAATCTTCTTGCTAATCCAAGCTTTCTTATATTCTAAGATTGCTTAAACATTATTTATTAAAGACAAAAACGAGAAAACCTAAAAAGTTGGAATTGGTGTATTCCCCCCCCCCCCCATACACCAAACTAGCTCTTTCGGGACCAACAAGTGGTATCAGAGCAGTGGTTCATTTTGACCATTGTATCTGTTAACACAGGAGGTTTACTCTGTGTGGTCATCTTGAATAGACCTTTGAAAAACGTTTTCACAGCATTAAGCATTTGCATATATCTAATATCTATCTTGAGTCATGGAAGGACAGATGGTATGCGCATGTGAAGATTTATCCATATCAGGCTATGATGACTGGAGCTTTAGAATTGAAATGTGTTTGAGGGCTCAACACATTTAAATGTGGCAAGTTATAACATATGGACCCATCAAAATCATGCACAAGATAAGTGCAGAAATTAAAGATGGAACAGGGCCAACTCCAACAGTCACAATAGTGGAGAAGGAGAAAAGTATAGACGATTACTCACCTGAGGAAAGAAAGGAGGCTGGACTCGATGACTATGCCAAGGGCTTGATATCAAGCACTGTTCGTGGTATATACTTGGCCAAAATCAGACATCTCAGAACAGCTAAAGAGATGTGGGATGTGCTAAAGGAAATAAGTCTTGGATCGGGAGTCATCCAAGAAAACAAACTGTCTATTGCCTGCAATAAATTTGAAGAATTCAAAATGAAGCAAGGTGAAACCATTGCTCAAATGAAGAACAGGTTCACTGAAGTTCTCATCGAAATTGCAGCAATAGACAAGAACAAATACTCCCAGCGAGAGAAAAACTTGAAGATCATTCGAGCTCTACCTGCTAGTTGGGAAATCTACTCCGCCATGCATCCCATGATGCCAGAGTTCAATTCTTTAACCACAGATTCTCTTTTTGACCTACTAACTGGAAATGAATACGAAATTAATCATATTCATGGATCTACTAACCCCTCGTCTAGCAAACCATCTGTTGCAGGTAACAAAGATAAAGAAACAGCTTTTAAGGCAAAGCTAAAAGAAAAGGAGATAGTAAAGACATCTCAACCTGTTGTCATAGTAAAAGACTCATCAACATCAGAAGATGAGGACTATCCCTCAAAAAACTATTTTGAGGAATACTCTCTTATGGCTCAAAGATTTCAACGAATGGAAATGAGAGCAAACAAGTACAAACATCTATACAAGGACAATAATCGAAGCTTCAAAGGAAGAGATCGATCTGGTGATCGACCCGATAGGAAGAATGAGGTAAAACCAACTTCCTATGTTAAAGCTGACCTGTCCGAATACTCTTGTTTTAAGTGTGGCAGGAAAGGACATTTCAAGACGGACTGTCCAGACATCACTCAGGCGGAAAGAGAAGAGTTAAGAAGCAAACGCGACAAAAAACTCAAGGAGCAACGAAAGGCAATGATCACTGAAGAACAATCTGCTTCCAAACACTTCTCCGACAGCTCGACCGAAAATGATGAAGCATTTGTGGCAAACGAACTTGACCTTGAATGGGATGAATGCCTCATGGGCCATGACAATGGACTAGACAATCTTGAGGTAAATTGTCAAGATTCTATTTCTTCTAATCATCCTATTTATGATTCTGGTAATGAAGAAGAAGAAGAAGAAGAGGTAGAAGAAGAGGACGACCTGTCTATGGAAGATTTCTCTAAGTTAATGGAAGATTATGCAAGATTGAACAAGATGTTCAAACATGCAATAAAGGAAAATGGAAGAATGGCAAACACTATTCAGAAAATGAAGGAAATTAGCAGCTCGTTTAATGATAGAGAAAATGCTCTACTTCAGCAACTCAAAAGCAAGAGTGAAGAAAATTACACCTTGAATGCCAAAATTTCTGATCTTATTGATCGGGAAGCCTCTGCTCAAAGAAGAGTCGATGACTTGAGTGTAATGGTCAACCACTCGATACACAAAAAGGATGATCGAACTCAACTCATCATCGACATGCAAAGACGAGTTGCAAATCGATCTGGACTTGGATTCGATGGAGTAAACAAAGGACCTCCATCTGGAAAGTTTGTCAAAGAGAAGGGAAAGGACAAGGTGGTAAGTCTAAATAATCAAAATCCAAGACAGCCGCAAGCCATCTTGGTAAAACAACAACTCAAGTCTCAATCTCAACCTCACGTTCAAAAGAGGTATTCTACACATGGAGTTGGATATCAACAGAAGA
Source organism: Leonotis leonurus (assembly GCA_026898415.1). Taxonomy (NCBI): domain Eukaryota; kingdom Viridiplantae; phylum Streptophyta; class Magnoliopsida; order Lamiales; family Lamiaceae; genus Leonotis; species Leonotis leonurus. The sequence goes on from JAPKLX010003254.1 coordinate 2,692, forward strand.
AACCACCTGTCTACCATCATCAAAGACATGAAGCTTATCAACAGCGACCTGTTCCCTTACATCATAGGAGACAACAGCCAACTGCTAATACCAAATCTCAATCAACCATACCACTTGCTCCAAGGAAACACGCTGCAACAACACAACCATCTGCCAAACGGAAACAAATAGTATACATCGACTTTAGTGGCAGACAGATCAGACCATCTCAGAATGTGTCTATAGTTAGAAAAATTTGGGTTCCAAAAGGAACTTTGTCTACTAACAAAGCACCCTCTATCAGTAGGGTAGCTGAGTAAATTTTTATTGCAGGATAAGAGATCGATGAGAAGAAGGCACACGACTCGGGGAGCAGTATGGATACTTGATAGCGGATGCTCTAAACATATGACGTACTGCAAAGACTTGTTAACCAACTACAAGGAGTGTATTGGACCAACTGTTACCTTTGGAGGAAACTCAAAGGGTTATACAAAAGGTTATGGTGATCTCCAAGTTGGTAACACCACTATTCTTAATGTTTCATATGTTGAGGGACTAAATCATAATCTATTTTCTATTAGTCAGTTTTGTGCTAATAATAAGAAAGTAGAATTTACAGCTAACAAGTGTCTAGTCAAGAATTTGGAAGGAGAAGAGATTCTTCTTACCGGGGTTGTGCAGGACAGGTTATATATTGTGCAATGGGATAAACAGATTGAAACCTGCCTTGTAACAAAGTCAAATGCAGAAAACAGCTGGTTATGGCATAAACGACTAAGTCATTTAAACTTCAAGTCCATCAACAAGCTGGTGAAAAACAACCTGGTTGAAGGTCTACCTGCTCAAGTCTATGATAAAGATCATGTGTGTGAAGCTTGCCAAGCAGGAAAACAAACAAGAGCTTCATTTCCAATTAAGGCAGCCCACTCCACCTCAAGAAATCTAGAACTTCTTCACCTTGACCTTTTTGGACCTGTATCTCCATTAAGTATAAACGGTAGAAAATATACTCTCGTAATTATAGATGATTTCTCTAAATTTACATGGGTTATTTTCATGTACAAGAAAAGGGAGACATTGGAAAAGCTGCCTGACCTGCTGAACAGATTATCAAATCAGAAGGCAACCTCCATCGTCACAATTCGATCTGATCGAGGAACCAAATTTATCAATCATATGATTGAAGCCTACTGCTCAAAGATGGGAATTCAACATCAAACATCAGCCGCTCGCACACCTCAACAAAATGGAATCGTGGAAAGGCGAAACAGATCACTTAAGGAAGCAGCTCAAACAATGCTCAACGAAATCAATCTTCCTAAGAAGTTCTGGGCTGAAGCAATAAACATTGCATGCTACACGCAAAATCGATCTGTCATCACTCTACGCCACGGAAAAACTCCATACGAACTATGGAATAACAGGAAGCCTCGAATAACTTATTTTCGATCTTTTGGATGTAAGTGTTACATTCACAACAATGGGAAAACACAATTAAAAATATTTGATAGCAAAACTGATCAAGGAATTTTCTTAGGATATTCTGACATCAGTAAAGCCTATCGTGTATTTAATAAAAGAACCCTTGTTGTGGAAGTAACCCCACATGTTGTTTTTGATGAATCTACTTTTGAGGTTTCAGGAACAGATTGTACTCCCTCAAAGGATGGATATTCACCTACAACGTTGAGAAACTCCACAGATCGACTGATTGAGGATATACTTCTTTGGAGTCCACGTAAAGAAGGAGAAGAAGAAGAGAGCAATGATCAACCTGCTGTAGAATTACTACAGAAAGGGGGAACAGATCAAGGGGGAAACACACATGAAGAATGCTTACAACCACCTGTTGTTGAGCTACCTGTTGCAGTTCCAGAACAACCACCCCCTGTTCCCAACCCTATAAATAATTTAGAAAATTTTGATATTAATGCTGATACATTATTTGATGTTCCTATCACAGATCATCCAGAATTCGACAATCCACCTGATGAACTAGAAATCGAGGTAACTGAAGAAGAAATGAAAAGGCGAAGAAGATGGGTAGATAGCCATTCATCTGATCTCATTGTTGGGAACCCAACAGATAGAGTCAAGACAAGAAGAATGCATGGTGAAAGTGCATTACTAAGCTGCTATCTGTCTCATACAGAACCCAAAGATGTGGACGAAGCCTTACAAGATGCTGATTGGACTAATGCCATGCAAGAAGAGTTAAATGAGTTTAAAAGAAATGATGTATGGTATTTAGTGGATCGACCTAGGCATCAAGGTGTGATTGGAGTTAAATGGATTTACAAGAACAAGAGAGATGAAACAGGTTAAGTGGTGAGAAACAAAGCAAGGCTAGTCGCTAAAGGATATTGCCAACAGGAAGGTATTGACTTTGATGAAACATTTGCACCTATTGCACGACTAGAAGCTATCAGATTGTTTCTGGCCTATGCTGCATATCAACGCTTCAAAGTATTCCAGATGGATGTAAAAAGTGCATTCCTCAACGGAATCTTAGAAGAAGAAGTTTATTTGGAGCAGCCACCTGGTTTTGAAGAAGGAAATGAAGACAAGGTGTACAGATTAGTCAAAGCTGTATATGGTCTAAAACAAGCTCCTAGAGCTTGGTATGATACTCTGTCCACCTTCTTGTTACAATATGGATTCAAACGAGGATCAGTGGATAAAACTCTATTCACAATCAAAGTCCAAAATCATATCCTTCTAGTTCAAATATATGTTGATGAAATTATTTTTGGATCAAAATGTGAATTCCTTTGTAACAAATTTAGCAAGCTCATGCAGGAAAAGTACAAGATGTCCATGATGGGAGAAATGAATTTCTTCCTAGGACTACAAGTCAAACAATCTACTGATGAGATCTTAATCAATCAATCCAAATACATCAATGATCTCATCACAAAATATGGAGCAAAAGACAGCAAACCAACGAAGACACCAATGCAAACAAATGGACAGATCGGTCCAGATGTGCTTGGAAAAGCAGTTGATTCAAAACTGTATCGTGGTATTATCGGATCTTTATTATATCTAACTGCTAGTCGACCTGATATTACTTTTGCTATTGGTATTTGTGCTAGGTACCAAGTAAATCCAAAAGAGTCTCACATGGAAGCAGCTAAAAGAATACTTAGATATCTCAAGGGGACAACAGAAATAGGATTATGGTATCCATGTGATGACAATTTTGAACTAACTGGCTACTCAGATTCTGATTATGCAGGTTGCAAGTTAGATAGAAAATCAACATCTGGCACTTGCCAATTTCTTGGAAACAAGCTCATCTCATGGTTCTCCAAGAAACAAACATCTGTTGCAACTTCAACAACAGAAGCTGAGTACATGGCAGCAGGTAGCTATACAGCACAAATCCTATGGCTAAGGCAACAACTCAAAGACTATCAAGTCAACATGGAAGCTGTTTCCATATTTTGTGATAGCTCGAGTGCTATAGCCATCACCCAAAATCCAGGACTCCACACTCGCTGCAAACATGTTGATATTCGACATCACTTCATACGCGACCACGTAGAGAGGAAGAACATCAAAATAGAGAAAATTCATACGGAAGTGCAGCGAGCTGATATTCTCACAAAAGCATTGGCAGAAGATCGTTTTAAAATGCTATGCGGAAAATTAGGACTCGTTAACCTAATCGAAGAAGGTACAAGTGTAAACAACAGATTGTAAATGGTACAAAACAATCGGTTGTTACACTCTTAAATAGCTACTCATCTAGAACAACAGCTAGACAAAATTTGTCAGAACAGATAGCGATGTATCATCAACAGCGAGCTGTTGTAAAAATCATCATTCTGTTACGAGAACATTTCATTTATCTTTTCGCTAACTGCTTATATCGTCGACGCTGGTTATCTAGCTGCTCTTTATTTCACTTATCATTCTCTATTCATAATAACAGCGAGCTGTTATGATCAATCAAGGGGGAACAACTAGAAGCTTCCTTCCCAATCACCAGTGGAAAGAAATCATCAACAGTGAGCTGTTGATTAAGAACAAGCTGTTGAACAAAGGCAAACGGTTTCACAAAGAAGTCAACAGCTAGCTGTCCTACAGCAAGCGGTTCTAAGAGAAAGGGACCAACAAATTCACTATCTGTTGGCTTCAACCAAGGGGGAATTAAATTCATTTCATTTATTATTACCTTTACATATTTATGTCTAATGAGTGATGGTTAATTAAATAATACCAATCGACGATAGTGTCAGATAAAGTGAGGGAAAAAGGGTGGCGTATTTAATGCAATGGACCTCGGTTCCAGCATCAAGGCAGTGATGTGACCTTTTGGATGACCAAAACGATGGCGTACAACACTCAATTGAAATTGAGCGGCAAAATAATTATCTCAGGGAGTAATTCAACCGTAGATTAAAACATCTTTAAATGAAATTAAATCCGTGCGTTGATTATTTTCCTATATATATGTGTAGAATTAACTGTTATCATCTTTAATCTCTTTTCGCAAATCTCCATTGTTGTACTCCAAGCTTTCTGCAACTCAAAGCTTTTCTCTCTCTCTAAATATTGTTCGAAGTTTTTCCAAAAATGTCTAACTCCGAAGCTAGTAATTCACCATCCAAAGTTGTTTCACCCATTCTCGCATCCCAAATGCTTCATACAATCGAAGCTCGTATTACACCTGAGCCTAGAGCTGTACTAGATCATCATGGATTCACAGTCCTTGATGAATTATTCGAAAAGATTCAAGCATGTTCAGGTTGTCAATCGTGTTAAGAAATTCATGAAATAAGTTTTGGTTTTTGATTCTGATATGTGCTTATGATATATGAGAAGTTTGATTATTCAGTTATTTTTCTGTAATAATCTTCAAAATCTCAAAATTATAGCATGGTTTGGATTAAAAATACTTGATTCTATGTTAATAATGCTTCACAGAGCATGAATATGTCTCTCTGTCCATTACATGATTTATCACCAAACAGCGAGCTATAGGTGTTCACTAAAATGCCTAAATGTGTCTAATCACTATCTGTCTAATTGTCTCATTGGTGCTTCATAATTTACTTTACACAGCTAGTTGTTGCCTTACATGGTACATCTTAAACAGCGAGCTGTTCATTCCTTTATTCTCATAAACCCCAAAATTTTGTGAATTTGTTTAGGATTTCACAAGATAATCACCAAAGAACCAAGATTTCACCTTCCTCGCCAAGTGGCATATTTTTTCTGCACCTGGATGGAGGAAGAAAACGAGGAATACACTGTTGAGATTCGTACCGGCAAAGGAGAGATAACACGCTCATCGGTGATTGATATGATTCTACATACATACAACATAGTGGATGAAGAGGAATTGCTTGAAAACATCACCCACGAGCAGATAGTGGAAACAGTCAATATGATCGTAGCAAAACCGATGGAATGGGACGGGAAGACATTTAACAGGGGAATAATACTACCTGTCTATCGGTTGCTGTTGGACTTTGTACAGAGAGTGTTCCTAGGACATCAAGGAACGTTTGATGCAGTAACTCCGGTGAAGTTGAGAGTCATGACAGTTGTGCTGCTCAATCTGGACATCAACTGGAGCAAGGCGCTGTTAAAATTAATAGTTGATGAAGAAAAGCAAGTTGACATGAAGCAGAATGAGAATGGAGAGTGCATACACTTGCATGTCAAACGACCTCTTCAATTGTCTACTAAAATAAGCACAATCATTGATGGTTTCTTCAATAAAGACACATGGAACAGATCAGTTGATTTTAGCCAAGATGCTATATTACCCAAGTCAAGACATCAAGTGGAAATGTCTCTCGGGATAGCTGCTCAGATTTTTGGAAAAGTGACAGATGAGTCACTTAGAGAGGAAATGATTCTTGTTGGCAAGTCCAACAGTGAGTGGGAAGTCCCTGCTAAGAAAGCAAGGACAGTGGGTGAAGCGGCGGCAGCACAGGCCGCTGTTGAGAAGCAAGGAAAGAGGAAAGCAGTTGGTGAAGCTAGACAAGCTGCTGAGAGAAGGAAAAAGACAGCCAAGGCATCACCTGTGGCAGTAAAGGAGAAGGAAGAGAAGAAAAAGAAACAAGTGAAACCCACAGCTCGTAAACTGATCGATGAGCTTGATGATACAATACATGATGCTGAGCCAATCACAACCATCATACCAACACCTCAACCACCGCCTGTTCAAGAAACCAGCATGCCAGCGGTTGCGATTCACATTGAATCAAAACAGCCTGCTGTTGACAAGGAAGAGACACTGTGAGGAGCCCACATGCTATATGAACAGATGAAGGAGACAGCGGAAGTATATATTGAACAGACAATGCCTGGGATTTCACTCACTCCCTCTACAATGGAAATGGCTAAAAGACTTCAAGTCTATCTAAACATTCGAGATAGCCCATTCTACACCTTGGAAGCCATTTTCCAACTGTTTACAATCAGTGACCTGAAGATCGAGGAAAATAAGCTCACTGCTTATTTTGGTTTCATTGACATTCCAGACGCACGAACATACTTCTGATCATACGTGCTTACTAAGATGAAGGAGGAGGCATCTGTGCTTAATGTCGATCTTGCTCCATTCTACACAAATGAGCAAGATCTGTATAACCTGGCTATTGACCTTCGAACTGTTGAGTTTTCATTTGCCTTGATGCTTGAAAAGCCATCTGTGGTTGTAGAGAAAGAAGCAAAGGCACAGAAGGAAACCATACTGATGGATCAGGGGGTTGGGATGGAGACATCGAAGAATGCAAAGGAAGTTGAAGACCATGGAAAGTTACAGGCAGCTGTGGAGAAAGAAATTCAAGAGGCTAAGGCAAAATTTGACGAAGCTCACAAATCCCTCTCTGTTGATCTAAAGGCAAAGATAGATGCTCACCAGAAGAACTTTAAAGAATACAAAGACAAGAGTGACAGTGAGCTGTCCAAACTCAAGAAAGAAACAGTTGATGAATGCGAGAAGAAACTGTTGGAAGCTGGTGAGATGATGTGCAAGAAAGTGAGGGAGGGAGTGGAAAATCAATTCACAGACATGGAAAAGACAACAATTCCATCTGTGGTGAAAAAGGTAGTACCCTCTGTGCTTAAGGAACAGCTGCCTGCGCAGATCAAAGGAATACTACCTGCTCAACTCACTACTCTCAAACTTGCTTCAACGGATGATGCTTTGAAAATCCAGAACTCCATCAAAGAAATGAAGAAGCTGAACAGCGACCTGTCTGTGAAGCTAGAATCCTTTGAACTCGGTTCAAATAAGAAGATGGAGGAAGTAACTGGAAATATCACTACCTGTCTCCAACACAAAGAAGATATGGAGAGGAAATACAAGGAATTGAAAGAAGAGATTGCTTCCCTCAGACTCATCATCTCTAAGGATTTTGATGATGTCGAAAAGGGGGAAGGAAAGGAAGGAAAGAAGGAAAGAAGGAAAGGCAGGTAGTGGTAGTGAAAAAGAAGCCTGCTGAGAAGATGCCTGCTCCTACTGCTCGCTCTAAAAAGTTAAATCCCAAACAAGCAGCGGAGGCTAGGCAGATGCAAAAGGAGAAGGAGGAAAAAGAGAGAAAATTGAAAGAAGAGGCAGATGCCAAAGCAGCAGCAGATAAGAAAGGAAAGGGAGTTTACAGCGAAGAAAACTTAACTTCCGATATGGTGCTTGCTGGCTACAAGCATGATCAAATAGAAAATGAAGAGTTTCGTAAACTCTTTGTAGCAGAGAGGGAGAAGCAGCGAGCAATGGAAGACACATACAAAGAAGATGAAGCTAGCTCGCCTGTGGAGGAAGAAGAGTCAACCAACCCTGTTTTCAAATTCTTCGAAAAATATCAATTCAAAGATCCTGCAAATCTGTCATGGCTAAACTCCACAAAAGTAGCCAGATTCAATCAGTTGATGAAGGAGTTCGTAGTACAACACTACTACCTGTTGGATAAGGAGGAACAAGGTGGAGATGTGGATGAGCTTTTCCGAAATTTTCTTAAGCAGCACAAGAACTAGACATTCACTAAATACCTGTTTAGACAATCTGCTATGACAGGCCATTCTCTCGCTGCTCCAAAGAAAACAACACTCCTATATCCAAGGATAGAAGGGACCACAGAGGTGGATCACACGAAGATAATAAATCACATCAATCACACTGCCCAACAGATGGGATATCCAATTGACTTCAACGACAAGAAATACAGAATACTATTCAATGGAATATATGCTAGTTTTGGAGTCCCATCGGAACTAAGAAGGAGGGAGATGGTAGAGGAAAGGAGAGCACAGCTGGCTGAGCTTCTAAAGAAACAATATGCTGATCAAGGCCAACCTCCTAAATGAAGATTTTGTATTCTCTTTTCATTCTACGTTTTAACACCGAGATGTTTGTATTCAATGTCTGTATCTGTAAAAACAGCAACTACTATGAATGAAAAGATTGAAGTGTTTTTATTCTAAAACAACCTGATGACAATAACTCTTTGTCCAGGCAATGTTTTACACCTGTTATTTAATGCTTTATAATTTTTGCATTTACTAACTGTGATTTCAACACTTAAGAAAAATTGTGAAGTGTGGTTTCGACATCATCAAAAAGGGGGAAATTGTTGGGAACCCCACAAGTTTATATTGTTTTGATAATGTTATTCGAAACAACACTTAGTTGAAAACATGATTTCTTAAGACTTGTAATTAATGTCAGCTGTTAAGGAATAAGCTAACATATAAAAGAAGCAGATCGTATAGTTT